>JAPDSC010041741.1:0-14243 GCA_026290005.1 Latrodectus geometricus
AACAATGGCCTCCAACCCCTCCATTAAATTTCCACCCACTTTTAAAAGCAATGGTGTGAAAGTCACCCATTAAATTCCAACCCCTTTTCAAAAAACAATGGTCCCCAACCCCTCCATTAAATTTCTACACCCTTTTAGAAACAATGGCCTCCAACCCCACCTATAAAATTTCCGCCCACTTTTAAAAACAATGGTGTAAAAAAGTCCCATAAAATTTCCGCCCACTTTTCAAAGCAATGGTCCAAAAAAGCCCCCATAAAATCTCCACCTACTTTTTAAAACAATGGTTGCAAAACCGTCTATTCCACTTTTAAAATCAATTTTTTAACCGCACCCACTGGTATAAGAAAACTCCGCCCTCTTTTATAAAAGTACGAATTCTATAAAACCCAATTTAAAAAAGCTCTTAAAAATTATCTGAAAAGTCGCTGAGACGGCAGGGTACCCCCTTACGAGAGCACCCCCTTTTTCTCAGAACTTCGCAAGAAGAGAGATATTTTAAGTATTTAAAGACAACAAATATATAAACAAAGAAATGGAAATGAATAAAAAGGAAACCCATTTGATTAAGGTATGCACTCGCATCACATTAATTTATAGCTTTCGAGCAGAACTTCAGAAGCTTCAATCGATGATACTTTCATCAATAACCCCATCTGAAACGAGAGAATTCATGGAACGCTTAGGAAACTTAGAAGATAAGTTTCAAAAAATAATTGAGAGTCTTGATGAGAGCTGAAGAAAACAACTGTTTTATGAATGTAAAATAGAAGAATTCTAAGTCTTTATCTTTTAATAGTTCGAAAACTATTAAAAAATATATTTTTTTTTTACCGTTACGGTTCGTTGAAAGGGTTTATAAATGCTTCTTGATTACATATTTCGGCTAGTAATATGCAAACTATTTTTCTGTAATGAAGAGCGAAGAATTGATCAGACAGAATATGTAGTTTATATTTAAAGATGTAGCACCAGTCTACTTTATTCTGGAACTCCATAGCGAAGTCTTCATCAAAAGATTGATATCGTGAAATATATCGCCAGTTCAACCGATCCTTATGCTCCCTCATCATATTTTCACTAAGGGTTTAAAAAGCAGATACTAGCTCCATATCTAGTTTCTCATGATATTTTTGAATGAAGGATTCACTCAGATTTTGATAATGGGATATTGCTCTCCAATCAATGAAATTGGTGTGTTCTTCCATAAACCTCTCTGTCATTTTTTGATACCTGGATAAGCTTTTCCAATCTAAATAATTTTCATGTATTTCCATGAAATGTTCCGACAATTTCTGATATTTAGAGATAATTATCCAATCTTCTTCAGTAGCATATTCTTCTATGAATGATTCACTCAGAGGTGAGAACTCGAAGACATATCGCCAGTTAACGAGTTCTGCCAGTCCCCTTAAAACATCTTCGGAAAGAGTTTTTTTAGAAAATTCGTTCCAATCTACTTCGTTTGCCATTTATTATATTAAATTTTTTATTCACAAAGCTTATTTTTTCATAGTGAAGTGACCCAGAGCCAATGTGTTAACGCCATCCTCCAATATGTGCCGTTTGTCATCCTCCCCGGAGAGGGATATCTTATTTACATGTATGGAATGAATCTCATGTTTAGTGCTTCTGATGAGATTCATGGTTCTGTGCTGTACTTCACGCTTGAATAGGCAGTTCCTGTAATCCTCGAAGGTTATCCTATTTTTCACAACGCACTTCTTGACCCCTTTGGATTTTTTCACCAAGTCTGTTTCAGTCTTGCAGGCGTACATTTTTTATCTTAATCCGACGAACTCTTCCATAATTTTTCCAGCATGCTCATCCTTCATTTTCCCCAGAACCTTTTTATTCACCCTCGGCATCTTATACCTATTATTTTCCTGATAATCTGAGGTGTCAAAGTAGTCAATCATTCCTTTCATATCTTCATAAAAGTCCTCAGTTTTTACATCGTATATGAAGCTGTCCGTGTCCATATATAACAGTTTAACATCCTCTCCATACTTGGGTTTCATCACATTATAATGAAAGTCGTACATTAAATGCTTGGATTGATCCAATATACTCATTCCAACATAGATGGGCTTATCAAAGCACACTTTGGTTTTGTTCATATGTATGGCGACTAAATTCTCATCGAATATAGTTCTCCCTTTAAAGTTAGGTTTTGCTATAAGCTTTTCGGCTTTCTTGGGGTCGCACTGAAGTCTGATGTCGAGGCGTTTCCTGATGTTCTCCATCGTCTTTCCGAACACGGAGTTGTTCATGAGTTTGTAAAAGTCCTTTTCAAAATCATTAGTTGCCTTGGTCCTCATCTGAGTGTTCAGGTCAATGTATTTCTGTAGCCAATTAGACTGGTTGAACTCCAGCACTCTATGCACCTTTTTCAACTTTAGCCCTAGCTGCAAATACTGTTTTAGAACCCTGTAATGGATGACGTAGCGCTCTTTATCATACAGCGTTGTTAACAGTTTAGACTGCTTCGAACCATCAGGTATTCTGTTCTCAGGGGCTAATGGCAAATCTGAGTGGAGATTATGCAAGTGCTCAGGATATTGCAGATCACACTCCAGAATGTATCCTTTATCTGCATCATCCGCTATTTTAGTCACATCAATATCAGCATTTCCCCACTTGAAACCACCATGTGGTAAGAATTGACTCATTGCCCAACCATATAGGTTATTAGCGTCGAGATACATTAGATAATTAGATCCTTTTGTTTTATCATAAACCTTCATATATTTATTATTAGCTCTCCCATATCTGTTACAGCACTGGGATACATCTCCTCTTGTGCCTTTTTCAAGCATAAGTACCATATCATAATTGCTTAATAACTCTAACTCTACTCCAGTGGACTTTAACATAGCATCCCAAGAGAGTCCAGGTGCAGTGAAGTACCATGCAGGATCCAATTTGTAGGTTTTAATGCAGACATCCCTAAAATGTTCTATAATATCAGTCAAGATCAATACATCAGTCTTCACATATAAATCAGAATAGGCACCTAAATTTTTGATGTTGAATGCGTTCCACACCCTTTTGGCATGCTCGTAGTCTTCATCCTTTATGTGTGACTCATTCAATTGGTTGTAAAAGTCTTCCTGTGGAGGCAGCTTGGTTTCTTCGCATTTGTCCCACGAGTCCATGTAATCGTATGGATAGACACCTTTTCGGGTGACGAGGTCCAGTTTGTCCTTGGGGAAATACTTGGCTGTCTCCCTGAACTCCTTTACATTTTTCGCAAGACTGTCGAGGCTGCTGGCCATGAATCGAAATGAATCAATAAACCTCAATTTTATTCCAGGGACCTTGACTTTCTTCCCTTTATTAGTCTCCACCATTTCTGCTCCCACCTCCTTGCTGAATGAGATGTATTTTTCATCGGTGTTCGGTATAACGTCAATGTCTCCATTATCCCCTCCAAGTTCCTTTATGAACAGGTGTGCATCATATCCGGATAAATTATGGATGAAGACTGGGATAAAGGAAGGGTTTCGATACATTAAGTTGCACAAGTTATGCGCTGGACCTCTGTAGTTTGATTCACATTTTGACGGGTCGATCAAATGATCATGATCTCTTACTTTTTCGTGGTCCTCGTTTGAATAGGGTGATGGCTCTGTTCGGATGTTCAACTCGCAGATATGACATACATCTGTTCTCTGAAAGTGCTCTTCATCTTGGACAGTCATCTTGATTGGATGCTTCTCGTCATAAATTTCCTTTATCTTAGAGCCTCTATCTTTAATGTATCATAAAATACTTTAGTGGCATCGGGACCTCTGTAAACGATGGGTGCTTTATAGTCTCCATGTTTGTATTTGATGTAAAGGCAAAAACTCATAGGTTCATGCCTTTGGTATTTTTGCATGTACGATACATTTTCATCAGGTACACAAGTATCCATCTTATTCGTCAAACACTCAAAATCTGCATTTATCGTGAAAGGTACTCGTAATGATTTATGATAATTTTTGAACTTCAAAGAATCACCTTCCTCAGGCATTGCTATTTTAACAGCCTGATTTTTCTTACAGTCCTTTTCCTGCCTTTGCAGATCTTCCTCAGAGCGATAAAATAGCAGGCACCTTTCACATGGGTATACTCTTTTCTCGTGTTTACTTAATTGAGCACTTATTAATTTTGACATGTCTTTTATCCAACAGTAATGGCTGTTCCCTTCTTCGGTTTTTACGTAGAGCAAATTGATATGTTTATCTGCTTTATTTCGAGTGATCCTCAAGGGGTATATGTCCTTATTTTTGGACTCATATGAATATATGTTCACCGATACATTATTCAGTTTTTCAAACCTGTTAATGACTATATCCTCCATCTTCACTGGGAATTCAATGCCTTAGAAACTTAGCTCATTTTCGTATGGTTTATATTTAGTGACTCTATCCACGTGATCATCAGCTGGATAAAGAGCGGACAGTATCGCCCACTTAAAACACTCGTTATCCCTTTCATTTTTTACGTTTATGACTGCTTTCTTACTTTTAATCAATTTTGGTAGATCAATGTAGGATGATCCTCTCAGTGGGTTGTACTTATTGATCCTCACCTCAGGGCTTTTAATCCTGACAAGCTTCCAACCTGAACCCCTAGCAACAAACTCCTCCATTTCTGTCAATAACTTTTGAATAACCGATCTGTAAAAGGCCACCAAATCAGTTGATTCTAAGATGACTTCATTTTCTGTTTTGAAGTTCTTCTCCATTTCTATCAGTGAGTCATCCTTCCCCTTTTCATAGTCGCAAAGGAACTGGAAGTTAACCTTCAGCCCTTGCAATCTTTTCAGATGTTTGGTGATGAGACCGCGGACTAGAGATGAAACACTGTTCAAAAAATCTACGGGAAGCACCAGATTGTGTTCGTTTGGGATATCGTACGTCTTCAGCCGAGACTTAAATGCCGTCTCAACTTCTTTGGCGGTATACAGCCTTCTCTCTCGTGTATTTGAAAACAGGCCAGAATCAAAGGTGAAATGACGGTTGAACAATACTCTTTCTATGTATGCTATGATGTCCGCCTTCCTTCCTAATGTGGAATAGCCTCTAATGCCATGCGATCGACAAAATTCACGTAGTTGGCCGATGGTCATGCGATGCAGCCTCTGTATAATTTCAAGACCATCGCTATGATCCTCCTTTCCGGAGACCATTCTTGGTTGATAGTTTTGATGAGCTTTAGATTGCAAGTGCTTGGCTATACCTGCTTCCTTAAATAACTTACCACAACACTTGATTTTAGGCACCCTCTTTCTTTGCTTGCTGAACAAGTCATTATGGAAACTGGAAAAGCCACTATGGTTTTGAATGAGCTCAATCAGTTCCGCCTTCTTAAGTTTCGAGTATCCTCGAATATTATGTTCCCGACAGTAGTCTTGCAACTGCCGAACGGTTTTAGATTCCATCTTTATATATATATATCTCGTTTCTTTAAATACTTAAAATATTGAGGGGGGTTCATTCAAATTTAAAAGACATTTTGATGGTTTAACAACCATGAAAACGTAATCCAAACTAAACTAGTTTGTCGAGTATGCTAAGTACTCCATCTAAATCTTCTAAACCCTCATCTCGTAAATCATCGCTTTCTTCGCTAAAAACTATGTCATACATTTGATCAAGGCAAGCAAGGAAAAATGTCCTCACATCAGCGAATAATCTAGAATGATCGTTCCCGAAATATTCTAGAAGTGGTGTCAAATTTTCACATACATATGCTAATGAACACATTTCCCCACCTACATTAGAATACAGAGCTTTAAGGTTATCTAAATGTGTGTAAATATTTTGATAAACTGAACTTTGCATTCTTTTATATAAGAAATCTTTTCTTTAAGTGATTTTATTATTGAAGGGGTGAAGTTTCTTCGATTCAATTTTAAAAGACGACATAAACACTCCAGCCCTGTGAAAACACAACCTCAATATTTAAAACACATTTTAATGGTTTTCAATCCATTAAAAGGCGATCAAAACTAGAGTACCCTCTTTTCCTCGTTGATAGCATTCATTGCTTCTATTAACTCGTCTTCGTTAATAGTCGAGCCGGCTAAAGAGATATTACATGACTTAAATGTAACCCCCTTTTTCTTCAATTCATCCCTAACTCTAACGAAGAGAGTTTTGGAGTTGGGGTGACAGGGGAGATCCAATAGGATGGAGACCTCTGTATATAAGGAGCGTTGGTGTTTCAACACACCTCTAGCACGAACGATCTTGTTGCGTAGTAGGGGTAGGTTTCATCATTACGTTTAATAAGAATAAATCGTTCTCGCTTATCCTTTTTTACAGGCTGGGGTGCGCGGTCCTCGACTGAAATTTCAAGCTTCTGTTGGATCGTGTACTTTTCAAGCGTTAGATTTTCCATTTTATCTTCGATGTCTTTCAGCTTTAGTTCAAACTCATTTTTGTCCATCTTGTTATACTCGTTTACAAAGTAGTTCATGATAATTCTGTTGCACTTGTCGTAGAACTCGACCGAGATCCAGGAGGCGATGTCAAGGATGAGTTCTTGTCGGACATATTGACCTGTGATCTGTTTATTCAGAGAATCGTTGTTTCGTAGTTTGATCTCGTAAAAGCTGGCGCTGGAAAGTGAGCGGTAGCTTTTGTAATAATTAAACAGTTTGCATGCTCTTTCAGATCTTGCCCAGTTACGATATCTCTTATTGGAGTCACTGCAAAGTTTAGTCGCATTAAAACATCCTGTATTCTTATCAATAACCAACTTAAAGTCACCAAACAACCCATAGTAAAAGTTATCCTTGATTTGCTCATAGCATACATCGATCAAAGATTTATTTTCGCACATCATCTTATTTATATACTAAATGCGTTTCTTTAAATGCTTAAAATTTTGAGAGGGGTTCATTCAATTTCAATAGTACCATTACCTGTTAGTTGAGAGAATCGCCTTTAATCTCGTAAAGGCTGGCCTCCACAGTGAACTTTTACTTTTTCAAGACAACAAAGCACCCTGTGGTACTTAAAGTCAAAGATTTATTTTCACATTTCTTTAAAAGAAGTTAAAAGGAATACTTTTAATAATAAATGTCAGACGAAATGATGGAAATATTAAAACACTTTGGTCAAGTCAACAAAGTGTCTTCAACTCAAGAGTGTGCACACAAACTTGTAACCAAAGATGATTACGAATTTTATGTGTGTATGACATGTCACGAAGAACTGAGATACAATCCAAATAAACGTCCTCTCGATGGAAAGCAGTTATACTTGATGATGAAGATGCAACAGAGGAGTCAAAGCAGAGTGAAAAATCTCACTAAATGGTTAAATGGGTTTAATATTCCCTTAGAAGATGTGATCTTGGTTGAATTCCTTACATTTATTCATAAATAAGAAAATGAAGAATTGTTTCCAGAGCGGAAAAACTTAATCAGCAAAGAATACATTTTATTTCATCTGTTGCGGAAAAGAGATTTTCAGGTACCGCTTAAGTTACCTAAAATGAAGAAAACACTTGAGCAGAATGAAGAAATCTGTCGAACCGTTTTCGAAGCTTTAAACTGGACCCCAATAAGTGATGGTTGATCAATTTTTAATAGCCATGACAGCTATTAAAAATAAATTTATAGAAGATCGTTTTTATGGATCCAACTGGTCTCAGGATAGCCTACCCATTTTACTAGATATTTGTCCCCTTTCTTTCTGATTATTTTTTCAATCTTATACACGCTGTCTTTCTTATCATATTTTACCAGTTCATTATCATAAAAAGTACCTTTCACTTCTTCATCACTTAAGTCCTTTACCCTGTAGGTGATAGGGTCGGTCTTTAACACTTCGGAAATGATAAATACCTCTTCCGTGAAGGTCGCTTGGTAACTTCTTCTGAAGGTGGACTTATATGTTGATATTCTTACTTTATCCCCTACCTGAAATTTAGGTTTGCGTATGGTCTTTTCTTTAAACAGGTTACGATACACCTCTCCACTCTTTTCATCCAGACTGGCTTCCACGGGCGTCATCTTTATGCTTCTGTGGTATGAGTTGTTGTAATTCTTCACTAATTGGTCTAGTACGTCTATATATCTTTCAGTGTTATTTTGACATAAGTAGAGCTTTATTTTATTGCCTAGCGTGAGGTTAAACCTTTCAATCATTGCCGCTTTTATCTCAACATTTTCTGTTGTGAACCATTGGATATTTTTCTCTTTAAATAGCTCTTGAGTGGTATGGCCAACGAATTCCAGGCCTTTATCCGTCTGAATCCTTTCCGGAACCCGCTCTTTGAAGATCTTTTTAAATGCTTGAGTCACCTCGCTTGATGATTTGTCTTTAATAGGAATGGCCCATGCATATTTACTGAAGCAGTCAATAACTGTTAGTAGATATTTAGTTCCATCATTATGCTTACTCCTCGCAAATTTATAGACAAACATTAAATCTGCTTGCCATTGATCATCAATGTGTGAGACATAAGTTCTCCTTCTTTTAAACTTACTGATGAGTGGTTTGTGTTTTGTGTACACATCTTGTTGATGTAAGAAATCTGAGACTTTTTTTCGACTTAAACCTGTTTTTCTACTGAGTTCGTTTATACCGCAATATCCAGTCTCCGGATCGTAATAAACTTTTTCGGGGTCCTCAGTTACCCCTTTAACGGTAAAAAACGACTCTTTTTAGAGCCACAATCCATGCAGATTCCTTTCATCATAGGTCTGCCATTTTTTGAGGTAGTGTGCTGCACGTCTTTAGTCTCGGTGTGGGTTTTACATTTTAAGCAGTATATTTTGGAGCCCATTCCAAATGTCTTCTTTGCTTTGATAATTGGCTTCACAACAGCTCTATCTAGCCTTTCCCGGAGAGTTGGATTGGGAATATCTTCAAGTTCTTTTATCATGTTTGTGTCACACACCTTGTTTCTTGTTTCGGTGTCTTTGTTTTTTAGGTAACACACATCATGTTTATATGCAGCGTCATCGACTCTATTAATGGGCTTACTCCATTCTTTATATGTTAAATCAGGGTTTAGTCTAGTTTTACCTTTGAGCAATTGAGTTCCTGGCCCTGTAAATTGGTGACCAGGTAGATGCATTTCAAATGGTAAATTATTGATTGCAGAGTTTATAACTCCTTTTCCTTTCTTCATTTATTTATATGTAAAAAATTATTTACTCACATACTCATGGCCGTTCAGTTGGGTTTGTTTCATGTATTTTTCTCTGGGTAAGTAGACTGAATTATTGATGAAATCATCCTCTCTGCTGTACACCTCTTCTTCTGATAATGCGTTTGATTTGAATGAATTCAGCAGCTGCTTATAAAACTTGTAAGACTGCTTATACTCTTCATTCCTTTCGACGATATTCATGGACTTTTCGATAACTTCGACTATACCAGCACTTAAGCTCAGAGCGGCTAAGGGTACCATCGCAAAAGCGGATAAACCTAATGAACTGCAAAGGAACTTTGTAATGGATAGTGAAATCTTTATCTTATGATAATGGTGGTAACTCTTTCTATACACGTAAATTTTCTTCCGTAAGTATTCTTCCATCTTTATTTATAGGGATGAAATATTTTTTCCGATATCTCAAGGCCGGATTCACTAAATCAAGCATAAAAAAATCATATGGTTGTTGCATGCACTTTTTGTACAATCGATTAAACTCTTCTTTCGTTAGATTGCCATCTACCTCCCTTATAATCTGTTGAATCTCCCTCTGTTGGAGGTTAAAAAATATCAAGTAGTTGCAATTTCTCCTAATAACAATAGGCGTTCTGTAATAGGATTGAGAGAGGTAAATGATTGAGGCATTCTTCTTCCTACCTCGGATGAAGAAATCTTCGATATTCTTCTGGTCTTTGTCTGTCACGCAGTCATCAAAGACAACGACATTTTTACAAGATGGGTACAGATCGTCCACTGTTATAAAGTCTTTTGTATCCGAGGAAAATAAGGTTCCTTTCTTGCCGTATTTTTCATATAACTCGAGCATAATTTTTTTCTTCTTTTTGGGATACTTTGCTAATATATCTTTAATATCCACACCATCAAACATTGTGTACTTTTCTTTGAGCTTAGTGTACTTGGGTTCAAACATGTCTTTAGCACAAATGAACAAGTTATCAAACTCAAGGTAATCATAAATGAAATTCAGTAATAAATTCGTTTTACCTGTGCCTGAAGCGCCAGCGATCAAAAGTCTGAAAGGGTGCTTCGGTAATAAATAATGCTGATTTGCATCGGCTAATTCTTCTGGTTCGGTATAATCTTCAATTGGAATCATCTTTATTTAATGTGAAAATTTTTCGCTTCAAGTAAAAAATAGTTTGCTTCCAGTAAAACCCGATTTGCTTCCAGTAAAAAATAATTTGCTTACTAATAAATGAATGCTTTACAAAAAGAGCGAAATAAGAAGCTAAGAGAAGAAGTTAAGAATGACCTGAAAGTGTTTAAGATTCAGGCGGAGATTAGAAAGAACAACGAACAAAATCTTGAACAAAAATTAGGTCTGCAGAGAACGTTGTCTGAATTTCACAAGCCTGTAACCGAGAAACTTCAACAACAAGATGTTACTAGAAAGGAACATTTTACGGCTATAAAAGATGCTGTTGATAAGATTCCTCTTGCGATTGAACCGCCTCCAGCGACTCCAGAGACTCCAAATATCTTCTATTTTGATAAAGATTTGGATGTAGAGTATTTAGAGAAAAATAATTTTCCAAGTCCCTCAAAGTTGTACAATGAGTCCAAGGATGCTTTGCAGGAAGTTATCAATAGAGTAAAGAGTACTTACTTTAAATTGGCTCGTCAAAAAGGAAACGTTATGAGTCAGATTGCTCGAATGACCAAAAAGGATGAAGAAAGAGAAGATAAACTATTAACTAAAGCTGATTATTTAAGAGAACATATGATTACCTTAGAGGATTATCGAGAGCGGTTGAGGGACCTACAAAGAAAAGAAATATACCTCGGTAAAGGAGTGGAAGATAAACTGGAAATTTTGGCTAGATTCACCGATAAAATATGTAATGGATCCAAGAGTAAAAAATTGCACACTCAAGTCGTTGATTTACTGGATGCGTTATTAAGAGAAGGAACTCTAAACAACGAACAAGTAAAAGAATACTATAAAAATTTCTTATTAAATAAATGAGTAATTACGTTAAAACCAAAATACACTTAAGCGATCATCAGATTGCTAAATTAAAATCTGCATACCAGAAAGGAGAAGAAGTTTCCCTACAAATAGATAGGACAAAACCTTCTAACTATGACATGTACTTAACTCCAACACAAATAGCTCAAATCGGGAAGGGAAAGAGAATTACTATTAGCAAGACACAGCTCAAGAAAACAGGTGGCTTTCTTCCCTTTCTAGCTCCATTTTTACCTGCATTAATTGCTGGAGCTAAGGCGTTGGCTTTAGGTGCCGCAAGTGGGGCAGCTGGATGGGGAGCAAAGAAAGCTTTGGATAAAATTTCCGGATCGGGTTGTGCTCAAAAAAAACCCCGTGGAAAGGGAGTCTATCAAAACTGGGAATATCCAACTAAGTAATTGAAGACAATATGAAGCAAGAAAAAGGGTTTAGGGGTGTCTTCACTTCGGATCTGTTACCTAAAAAGATGAGACGGTTCGAGAACGGTATTATTAATTTGGACATAGCAACAGGACCTGGTACACACTGGGTATGTTACTATAACGACCCTAATAACAATTTCGTGGAGTACTTTGATCCTTTTGGCGAACATGTTTACAAAATTCCTACGAGTGTTAAGAAATATCTGCAAAGTTCCGGGAAAAAAATAGGTTATAACTCAAGCTTTTTACAACACCCTGCCTCTGTCAAATGTGGTTACTTTTGTATGAAATATATTAGTGAAAGAAACAAAGGTAAATCCGTTGAAGATGTCTTGTATTCTTTTACCCAAGAACCTAGTGACCATAATGAAATAAATGTTCTCTATAAATAAATGGTGTTATTAATATTAGATTCGAAAAACTCTGAAAAGTCAGAAGACTTTACAATTGAATATTCCAGACCATTTAGGTTTAAGCATATCGCTCTTCAGTCCTTTTCAATGTACGTTTCTTGGGATAATATCAAAGATGAGACCTTTTCATATTATGATAGCCATCAGTGGTTTGAGCTGTCTCTACCGGATGGAAATTATACTGTTAAGGGGTTGAACCGTTACATGCTGAAATTTTTTGGGGACGATCCGCCAATTCTATTTGGTATAGTCGAGGAACGGCAAAGAATAGCCATCAAGTTAAAAGACGGGTATAAGATCGATTTAACAAAATGCAAGAGCCTGCATAAACTATTAGGGTTCGATCCTGAAATATATGAAGAGTCTGAACAAATTGGAAAGTATATTGCCGACTTATCTGGTGGGAATGATAACATTTATATACATTGCGATGTCGCGGAGGGAGCCTACATCAACGGCTTTCACTCCTCAAACGTAATCTATTCTTTTACGAATGTTAATCGTCCAGGCAGTCAAATCATAAAGTCATTTGAAAAACCTCTGTTCTTTCCTGTTCGGATGGAGAGTGTTCACAGAATCAGAATGAGAATAACGAATCATAGAGGTGATTTAATTCCCCTCAATAAGCAAGAAGTGCAATACAATTTTATTGCCCTCTAAATAAAGAAATGAATAAACATAGACTTCAAAGGAAGAGTAAGAAGATACAAGGGAGAGGGTTCTTTTCAGATGCCCTTATGTTAATGCAGCCAAGTGCATTAGAAGGTAAAGCCAAACAGTTTGTCCATGATAAGTTGAATGAGATATTTTCAAAGAAGAAAAAACATGGTGCTGGACTGAATTTTCTTTAAATTTGATTTAATAGCAGAATAGCTATTAAATTAAGAAAAAAATTGTTTTTATAATAAATGAATAAAATATTTGATTTAAACAACACCGATTATTATTACGATGATGACATCGAAAGTCTCGAGTATAGAGAAGTTAGGCATGAAAATAGCGATAGTTCTACTGAAAATGCCACTTACCATTTCTTTATACAAGACACTAACTCCAATATCTTATATTCTAACGGATATTTACAGCAAAAGCTAATTGTTAACAGTAATGGAACTGCAATAGCGGATGATAATGTAGCTCTCGTGAATGGAGGAGGTTTAATAAACGCTAACAGGTTTACATTAGGGAACACTGAAATCGAAACCAACATTAATTATTCTGCTCTCATGCGACATGTGTTAGGTCTGATTCACTTCACTCCGGACTATTCTACTTCGGAAGCTACCAATATGCTCTTCTACGTAGATACGTCAGATACAGCGGACAGAAAACCCTTGAAGTATGATGGGACTTTGGTTGACGCGACTAAAATAACTGAATTTTTTGAAAAATTAGGAACTAACGACGAGTTTAATCAAGGATTCAAAGAAAGATGCAAGCTTACTCAAAATAGCAAAATTGTCACTATATGGATACCATTAAAATACGTATTTGATTTCTTCAATGAATACAAAAAGGTCATTACAGGCTTCCAAGTCAAGTTTGAGTTTCAAAGAAATCACAGTCAGAATATGCTGTATACAGATGAGCAAAATAAGGACTACAAGGTAATAGTGGAAGATTTATCGCTTTGGCTTCCTTATGTCAGATTTAAGAATTCAGCTGCTGCAAGATTTAACGAATTAAGGTTATCGGATAATCCTGTGGAAATAAACTGGAACCAACACAGCATTGTCAAGTCGAATATTTTCTTAAAAAATTCAAGCGGGTCTTACTCCATAAATGCTACTTCAGATGAAGTATTATCCTTGTACGTCATACCTCAATACACTGAAAGATATGAAAATGCGAAACATAACAACATGTTATTCGACATCTTAGATATGATGGAATGTTGGCTGATGGTTAATAATGTAAGGGTTCCAACTGTAAGTTACATGATGGATTTTGAGAAAGGTGATTACAATCGGCTGTACACAGCTCTTTTGGAAGCTGGACTCAACACCATTAATTCAGAAACGGGATGCATGGTCAATTATTCCAATTTCGGTAAATTATACCCAATCATTTGCTTCAATCTAGCTCACCACGAAAATTATACAGACACGAATAACCTGACTATAGAGTTCAACTGGAGGTTGAGGAACAACACCACCAAAAATTATGTTTTCTACTTCATCTTACGAGAGCGCAAGAAATGCTACTTGAACATAAAGAACCAAGATATCACCATGATCAAAACATTAAAGTTATAAA
>JAPDSC010041744.1:9869-24794 GCA_026290005.1 Latrodectus geometricus
TTTAAGTTGATCGTGTTTGGATACCTTTTTAATGTCCATTGCATAAAAAGAAACATAGCTGTCAAAAATAAACAAGTGTCATTATCAGTGAAACGAGCTTAAAGTTGTCTCATTCCGCTGTTTGTTGTAGTTGCAATAAACGTATGATTTCGTATATAATTTTGTTTTATTATATTAGAGTTTCTATTGCTAAAAAATTGAAAATGAGTGGAAGAAAGGTTTGTAACACGTGTTTCTGTTATTTTCCTCTTTTTTTCTATATAATACTAAGCTAATGATCTAACTTTGGATGATGATGGAAATTTTTAGCATATTGTTTTTTGCTAAATTTATACTATAAATATATACTAAGATTTTTTAACCATTTTTCCTTTAATTTTGAACATGAATTCTATCAACTTGATTAATTTCACCAATAAAGAAAAAATCATGCAAAAGAAGGGTTAAATTCCAAGGATAAATTCATTGGAAAAAGCAATATTAAAATTTGGAAATTTAAAGGTATATATTAATATTAACAAAGATTATACAGCTTAATCCAATGTGCTCGTTACATTTATAAATAGTCTATAAACTAAAAACTATGTCTTTTTCTTTCAAGCACTAATACAGGAGTCACTTATTCTGTTCAACTCTCAATTTATTTAAACCGTAAAAAGAAATGTACAGTCGTTAAGTTTATGTAAGATAAATAGCATTTCTTTTGCTTTAAACGAAATCTCTTGTAACTTGAAATGAAAAGTACTTTTAAAAGATTCTGACAATCCATTTTAAACACCCAGCTTTTAAATGGATTTGTGAATGCTTTAAAATCTTGCAAGAATCCTCTAAGGAAACAGAGAGCATTGTCGTCAAAATGGTGTTATTCTACACTGTTTTCCAGGATTGAACGGTGATAGATTCCACTTTTCTTTTTCGTTACATTTTAGAATAAAATAAGGTACAGTTCAAATGAAAACATTTCCAAGGTAACATATGTAGTATGTTAAACGTCATACAAATTTTGTTTTAAATATTAAAAGAAATCAACAAGATCTCAGATAAAAAAATCATTTTTTTTTTTATTTTGAAGAAAATGATGTGTAATTTTTAGACAAGGCTCAAATTTTGTTGACATGAATCTAAATATTTTGATCATATTTTTATTTATAAATCATTTCCAAAATGTCATTTATTTTTATATTTTACTAATTTTTAAGATTCTTTACAGAATCTTATTATATGATTTAAAATTAAAATTAATCTACGAATTCTAAAATTATGATTCTCTCCCCAGCTTAGCAAAAATTATGAAAATTCGCAAGGTATTTCCTTAATATTTACTAAAATACAGTTTCTATTATATTTATATTATAAATCGATTAGTTTCATATTATAAATCGATATAAGCTATAACAAGGCCAATACTCTAAATATTCCCATATTCAAAATTTTGTAAATTTTCAAGTAATAAAGATAAAACTCTATATATTAGGATGGGGAAAAAGTAATCCATTATTTTTTCGGTAGACGTCTGTTGTGATCGATATCTCATGAGGTATCTATCAAACAATTTCAGATTTATGCTCGTTGGAAAGGTGACATTTGACACTAAAATATCCTCTTGCGGTTTTTTGTTTGATTAATTCAGTTACGAGTACAAGGTTTTAAAAATGGAAGACAGCAAACAGAAAATTCGATACATTTTCGTTTTTCTCTTGTAACGGCGAAAAAGATAGCCGGGTGGCTAAAATTGTAAAAGATGTTTATCGTCCTATATAAGACTGTAACAACCAGTTACGTACAATTTTTGTTTCGTCGATTCCGTTCGGGTATTTTTGATGTTAGAGATGCACCTCGCATGTGGATACAGCATCGTCGAAAATGTTTATAAAATATCAAAAATGATCGAAGTTAACCGCATGTCAGCAGTCGTAACGCGCAAGACCTAAAAAATCTACATGAAAGCTGTTTTAAACCTTTTTACAAAGTGAATCCAAAAGAAGTTACATAAAGTTCACGTAAAAATAATGCATTTCTTTTTCCCCAACCTAATATTTAAGAGAATTATTTTTAATTCAAATAACATTGATTTATCTTACAATTATATTGTTTATAAGACATGAAAATTTTTTACATTAAAAATAATTTTATCAAAACTAAATTCAGAGCAACGTCCTACAAAATATCATATAGTAAAGCCTCATTGTAACTAGTTTCACTATGAGCTTCTAGTAGAAAAGTGCTCTTCTGAGCACAACTACTTGTTTCAACCTCAGCCACCTTTGAATATTAAAAGATAAACTTTGCGCTCTTCACACACATTTGTCGGGGTGAATGCATGGGAATTTTCCAGGCTCTTGATTCATGGTTATTAATATACTTTATGACATCTTTGGTACTTTGGCTGTTCATTATGCGGTGTTAAAATGTTATTGTAAATGTCGGATTTTATGTGCAGCAACATTTGATCATTTAATAACAATAGTATTTAAAAGAAATATTTTACAGTATTACTATTTAGAGATACTTTTTATGTATTAAATATCATTTATTGATTCAAAATACCTTGAACAAACATTTCATTCAGTATTTGTAAAATTTTTAGAATTAGAGGCTCTTGCATAATAATAGGTTTTTTTATAACTACTCCTTATATGCATATATACATAAGTATACGTACATTTTATTAAAATCTGGTCCCATTTACTGTTCACTTGCAATATATTTTTTCCTGGGCCGCCCAACCTGTCTGGTGGTTAGCGTAACTGACTACGGATGGGGAGGACCTGGGTTCGAGTCCCGACTCAGGCATGGATGTACATTCTCTTCTTATGTATTTCTTGTCCTTTACTCTGATGATGGATGAATGTGACCCGCCCTATAGAAAGGGTTTGTGGTGGTGTGACGTGGGTAGTGCTACTTGCCTCCGTGACTTGGTTCATAGGTGCCCACCGGGTAACGATAAAATAAGTAGCAGTTTCCGGCCTTGTTGTGGCTAAAAAAGGGTTAATCACCCTAGTACCCGCCACATGGAAAAAAAAAATTTTTCTTAGATTTATGTAACTTAAAATGATTTTTCCTTTTACTATGCTTTTTAGCTGAGAGTTTCTAGTAAATAAGATATAAAATTAAAAAAATATCATTTGACATTTTTTTCCTCTGACATGTTTTTTTTCCAGAAATGAGTCGAGTAGAAGAAGAGACAAAAATATAACTCTCCAAATCATAAAATACAAAATGTCTTTTGTCGAATTAATTTTTAAAAACCAAAATTTTGACAAATTTTTCTAAAGAGAAATATACTCCAAATTATATTACAAATATGCTTTAATAACTTCCATGAAGAATATTATGATTTTTAAAAATTAAAAGCAATTGTTCAGTGATAGATATGTATTTTGTCGTACAATATTCGTGCGAAATTTTAAGGAAAAATTTGAAATTCGGAGACGTCAACACTTGTATATCAATGAAGCAAGGAAAAAAAAAAGAAATGCAGGCAGCCGTCTTGAATATTTTATGTTATTCTAATGAAGCAGAGAACTTTTTGTGGCAAGTATTTTTATTATATGTCATGTTACTGTAACCTTAATTACTATAAAATATATTCGTTTATTTATTTATTTACTTGATTAATTTATAGTTTAAGTACTTTATTCTGAATAAAAATTTAGTTTTACGTTTTTGTAAAATTATTTAGATCTTTGATTTTATATATATATATATATATATATATATATATATATATATATATATATGAATGAATGATCATAACCCGTTATTAAGGAGGAAAAAAGAAAATTATGCAAATATGTTAGCTTATAAATAAAACTTCATGCACTTTAATTAAACATATGTCGGATTTTTATTAGAAACCAAGTAGTTAATTCTCTTTAAAAATTCAAATAGTTCGTAACTACTTCAGATGCATTATTCAGTAAAGCTATAATTATTTACTCTCAACAAGGAAAAATCTATGAAAAAGAAAGACGGTATATTAATTATTTCCTATTTCATTTCATAAGGCATTATTTATTACACTAATTCTTTTTGTATTTTGATTTAGAAATATTATATTTCTGTGAATTTATTTACCATATAATACATATTAATGAATGTGTTTAAGACTCGAGAACAGAAAACAACATCACAAAGGAATATTACATTAATACTTCTGATTTTTAAGGTTTTATTTTATTAGATTTTATGTAGAAGTTTCAATAATGTGATGTTTTTTTTTTGTATTAATGTATGTGTGTAATAGCTTAGCACATGTTTGTTAGTATCTTAATAAAATTATAACTGAGAAACATAAGATGAATTGTACTAACTATAAATACTAATCACTAAAATAAGAAACATAAAATTAAATGGTAAAAGAACAGAGAAACAAAGAGAGAAATTAAAAAAAAACTATTTATTTATTTTAAAATTAAATGGTAAAAAAACAGAGAAACAAAGGGAAAAATTAAATGAAAACAACTATTTATTTTTACCGTTCTAGACTGTTAAATAAAACTAGACAAACGAAAATAGCTCTAACATATTTTTACATTCAGTATGACTTAATCAGTTTGATTTGCCAACACATTTCTGAAACATTTTAAATAGAAATAAACATCACTATTAAAAAAATGTTTTTCTAATTTTTCTTTCAATAAAGTAAGATATTATAGACTTATTATTTATAATTTATCATAATAAAATTTATTCAAACTAGAAGAAACATTGAAAGCCGTGTGTGTGTGAGAGAGAGATAGAAAGAATTTATTAACTTAAAAATCAATAAAAAATGAACTCTAATTAATTCTAATGAACAACTTTAAACATATTATTCTCATTAAAATAAAATATATAGTAATTTTTGGCTTTTTATTTCATTTAATATATATCTGTGGATAATTACCTATTAAATATTATATTTACACTACTGGCCATTAAAATTGCTACACCAGGAAGAAATGCAGATAACAAAATGATATTTATTGGACAAATATATTATACTAGAAATAACAAGTGATTAAATTTTCAAAAAATTCGGCTGGATATATCCTGAGAAATCAGTACCCAGAAAAACATCCTCTGGCAGTAATAACAGCAGTTATACGCCTGGACATTGAGTCAAACAGAGATTGAATTGCATGTACAGGTACACATGCCCATGCAGCTTCAACACGATGCCACAGTTCATCAATCGTAGTGACTGGCGTTTGGTGACGAGCCAGTCATCGGCAACCATTGACCAGACGTCTTTTATTGGTGAAAGATCTGGAGAACGTGCTGGCCAGGGCAACAGCGAACATGTTCCGTATCAAGGAAGGTCAATACAATACTGGCAACATGCGGTCGGGCATCGTCCTGCTGAAACGTAAGGTTTGGCAGGGCTCGAATAAAGGGTAAAGCCACGGGTCGTAACACACCAGAAATGTAACGTGCACTGTTCAAAGCACCATCAATGTGAACAACAGGTGACCGAACGTGTATCCAATGGCACCCCATACCACCACACCAGGTGATGGGCCAGTATGACGATGACGAATGCACGCTGCCAGTGTGCGTTCACCACGATGCCGCCAAACACGGATGCGACCATCATGGTGCTGTACTCAGAACCTGGATTCATCTGAAGAGGTGACTTCTCACCATTCGTGCGCCCAGGTTCGTCGTTAATCACACTATTGAAGGCGCTCTTGTCTATGACGCAGCGTCAAGGGAAGCCGCAGCCATGGTCTCCGAGCTGAGAGTCCATGCTGCTGCAAACATTGTCGAACTGTTCGTGCAGACACTTGTTGTTTTCCAAACGACCCCATTTCCCATTGACTCACGGCTCGTGACGTGGTTGCACGATCCATTACGGCCATGCGGATAATATGCCTGTCTTCTCGGCTGCTAGTGACAGGTGGCCGTTGAGATCCCGCATGGCGTTCCGTATTACCGTCCTGAACCCATCGATTCCATATTCTGCTAACAGTCATTGGATCTCGACCGACGCGAGTAGCAATACTGCGATAAGATAAACCGCAATCCCGGTACGCTACAATTCGACCTTTATCAAAGTCAGAAACGTGCTGGTACGCATTTCTCCTTCTTACACGAGGCATTACAACAACTTTTGACCAGGCAACAACGTTCAAATGCAATTTGTGTATGAGGAACCGTCTGAATAATTCCCTCATTTAAACACAATGTAGGTGTCGCTACTGGCGCCTGCTTTCTCTGAATGCGCTGAAAAGCTAATCATTTGCATATCACAGCACCTTCTTCCTTTCGTATAAATTTCACGTCTATAGTATGTCGCATTCTTGGTGTAGCAATTTTAATGACCAGTAGTGTATTTTCTTTTTCCAAGGATCATGTAATATTTTCGCGACACACTTATCAGGGAATGGATTTCAAAGAATCAACATTACAATAATTATAAGCAAAATATTATTGCGTTTAAAAATTCATAAAATAATGATTATTCATCCTATTTTTTGAAACTTGTATTTGAGCATGACACATTTTTAATATCTTAGAGCTATATCGAGAAAATTACAATTTTTAAACTTCTTAGTTAAAGTATAATATTGAAATTAAGGTCTAACATTTACTAAAAGTCTATTCACTTTTTCTATTTATTTTAATCAATAATTTAATTCTTATGTTTCTCTTAGTTAGTTGTCAATTATTTTCTGTTTCTTCTTTTCTCATGATGCCTAATTTCATATCTGATACAATTTTAATATGTGTTCTTATATCTACTCAAAAATCCCATTTCTATTTTTTATGAAATAATTATTTAACAAAAAGTAAATTTTATAATCGATAATCCAATAATCTATTTCATTTGTTAGATTGTAAATTTAGTTTTTTATTAAATTCATAATTTTTTATGTTTTGTATTAGTTTGGGGGAAAAGTTATCCATTATTTTTTTGGTAGACGTCTGTGGTGATACCTATCTCGTGAGGTGTCTATCAAACAATTTCAAACTGGAAAGGTGACATTTGACACTAAAATATTCTCCTGCGGTTTTTTGTTTGATTCATTCAGTTATGAGTACAAGGTTTTAAAAATAGAAGACAAACAGAAAATTCGATACATTTTAGTTTTTCTTTTATAATGGCGAAAATGCTAACCAGGTGGCTAAAATTGTGAAAGGTGTTTATCGTCCTATATATGACTGTAACAACCAGTTACGCACAATTTTGGTTTGGTTTGTTTGGGTATTTGGATGCTTAAGATGCACCTCGCATGGATACAACATCGTCGAGAATGTCTATAAAATATCAAAAATTATCAAACTTGACAGCATGTCAGCAGTCGTAGCTTCGCACAAGACCTAAAAATCTACATGAAATCTGTGTTAAACCTTTTTACAAAGCAAATCTGAAAGAAGTTACAAAAAGTTCACGTAAAAATAATGGATTTTTTCCCCAACCTAATATAAAAAAATTTTTTTTCATGCCTTTTCATACTGTATGCATAATTAAAAATAATAGCCATCTTTACTTCTAATATATGTTATTTAGTATGTCATATTGCAATGTTTAATTAATTATTAAGACTATTTTTTTAAGAACCAAAATAGAAGAAAATCAATTATATTTCAAACTATTATTAACATAAATGAAAACAATTAACATAATTCATTCATTTTAATTTTAACAATCGTAATAAAACTGCTTTAATTAAATTTTTACATCCATAGACACTGAGATAACTCAATTTCTTAATCCCAATGAATGCCAAGTTATTTATTATTTGTTAAAGCTTAATGATACTCAACTGAATTTGTTGTAAGATTTGCTTTATAACTCTTTACAAACATCATTTTAAGAAAAGTGTTATTTTAATATGCATAAAAGCATATAACGTTTTTCTTGTAATTAGGTATATAGTTTTAACTTTTTTTAATTTAAGCTTTCTTAATTCCAATTTATGCCATGTTATTTATTATAATTTAATGCTAAGTAATACACAACTGAATTTGTTGCTAGATTTGCTTAATAACTCTTTGCAAACCTAATTCTAAGAAAGGTGTTATTTTTATATGCATAAAAGCATATTATAGTTTTCTTGCAATTAGATAGTATTAAGCTTATTAAATTAAAGAAGTAAATATACGCCTATTTACAATTATTCTGTTTTTTACAATGAAGTAATTAAATATACACTTATTTAATTCCAATTTATGCCAAGTTATTTATTATAAATTAAGATTAAAGATACACAACTGAATTTGTTTCTAGATTTGCTTTATAAATCTTTGCAAACATCATTCTAAGAAAGGTGCTATTTTAATATGCATAAAAGCATATAATAATTTTCTTTCCATTAGACCATTTTAGCTTATTAAATTAATATTTTTCTACAAATTTTTTTATCTATCAAAATAAAGCATAAATATTTGACATTATTCAAATTGCATGTCGTATCATATATTCAGATTTATCATAAATATTCAGCAGACAATGAATATCTTAATTCTACTTTCTTAGACATAAGCAAAAATAACACTCATTTAAAATTAGAAAAAAGAAAATATATTCTATATTTCACATTAACTAAAATAATTAATATAAATACCTTTAGTTCTCAGAAGAAATCTGAAATCCATCTGTTTTTTTACTATGAAGTAATTTAAAAATTAGTTTATTCAAATTTGAATGATCTGTCTGAAATTTACTTTGAATTATGAACTGCATAAAAAATTATATTGATTTAAATTCTAAGTTCATCTTACATCTTATTAAAAATTCTAATTCCGTATAAACTCCTATCTCTCTAAAATCAAAATCCCTACTTGAAAACTCACTTGAAGAAATAAGAAATCTTAAATGAAGAATTTTCTAAAAGTTTTTACTCAAACTTACCAATGATTCAAACTCTATAGTACTTTCTAAATTAAAAAATATTCTTTTTAATCAAAAATACTTGGAAATTGAATGAAATCTAATGAAAAGAATTGTTTTGGATATTTTGATGAAAGAGTAGGAAGTTAATGTCTACCAACAACTTTCTTTTTAAATTTAAATATCCTTAAAAACAAAATTTATGGAGAATTCAATATATTTCTGAAATTAAATTTGCACCCTGTTCTTTTCAAATCCAAATAATTTTAATTAGATACCTACATGATTTTAATATAAGAGTACATAAAATATGATGCAGAAAAAAAAGAGTTCTGCATAGTTCTGTAAAGGAAAATTATTAGACATCCTTGTTTGCATGAAATCTAGATGCAATAGAAAAAAATATAGATACGTAATTTTAATTCAAATTTGAAATTTTTTTCTAGTAAAACCGGCATTTTATTTTTAACTTATTTCATTTTGTGAAGTGTAATTTATTTATTTGCTTATTATTTATGAATATTTCATCGTTGAAATTGATTCTTTTGATGATTTAATTACATTTAACTTATTTGTTTGCTGTCAGTTAATTGAATATATATTTTTAAAAAAAGAAATAGGAAGATTTAAATAATGAAAAATATGTCAATTTTTAATTTGAAGTAAATAAATAATGTTATAACTATAAAATATTTAAAATGAATGATCAATATAATTTATTTTTATCCTATTTATAGTAAAAATATTCAATTTTTTATTGCTGCAGTTTCTTGTAAATTGGCTATTTTAAAATATTATTTATTGAAAATAAGCTTGTAGTCTTTAAATTTGGAAGCATTTCATAAAACAGTATATATAATTTTGATATAGAATATATTATTATATGAAGAAAATATTATTATATTATTAATAATATTTTCTACATACACTTAAAATGATTTATTGAGAAAATATTTTTTTTAATTTATTGATAAACTATTATATTAACCATATAAATTAAGCTCTAAAACTATATAATATTCCACTTCTTCTTTTACAATTTAATAATTATGTTTGGTTTACAAATTAAATATTATTTATATTCTTTCATGATTTGTTTACTTTTTGTCATTTTTATTACTCACTAATTAATTTATTTATATACATTTTCACTGAAAAATTAAATTTATAAATTTGACATACTGCTATAAACATTTAAAGCACTCAATATTTATCTTATATTTATCCTCTAATGATATCAAAACGTATGAATAAATTAAGAAAGAATGAGACACGAAACTGAGCAAACAATTTTACTTTTTGTTTATTTTTTGCAAATTAACTAATTGTATTAAAAATAATTTGAAATAAAAGCCTGTTATAAATGGGTTGAAAATCCATGAAAATTTTGCAGATAACTACATAAACAAATAATATAAAAATTTTTATATATATATATATTTCTAACGGATAAGAACATGTCGAAAATTAAAATTGTCCAAGCATTTTTTTATGAATAAATAAATAAATTACTTTAAAATGCATTGTTAATTATATTTGTACCAAAAAATAATAATTCAGAAATTTAAAGAATATAAAATGTACAATTTTTCCTCTTATTATTGAAATTTAAATTTAATATAAGTTATTTTTCTAGAAAAAATTTATATTATTGCAGAATACCAGACTTAGAAACATTATTCATTTCTCAAATAAAAAGCTAAATTATAATTTCTATAAAAAAAAAAACTTTTTTTCACTCTAATAAATAAAATTTAAAAAAAAATATTAAATTTTTTATATTCAAAGAAAACTTATTTTGTTTTAACTAAAAGTATAGGATTTTCACTGAATTTTTAGCTTTAATTTTGTTTCTTTACTCATATGTTTCAAATGTAGAGAATTCTTTGTGCATTTACAATTTTATTAAACACGATTTTTCTTCAGTTTATAACGATGTTCGTAAATGTAAATTGATCTAAATTAAATTTTTATGTGAATTACCTTCAAATGATGACTATATTCCTTTTAAACTTTTATTATTAATGTTTGTAACTAATGATAAGAAAATACAAAAAGGAAGAAAATTTATTGAATCCCATTGAAAATTATAATATTCAAATTTAAATTACGCGAGAAATATATATTTTAAAAATAAGTTCCTTTTAAGTAAGTTGTTTCTTTTTTCCACTATAAAATTTTGTTCACTTACATCACATTTTCTTTTATGTTTAGAAATTTAAAAATTTTTAATTATGAATGCGTACTGATAGTACTCATTTTCATTCCAACTAAATGCCAAATGTTGTTTCAAATAAAATAAATATGTAAATTTTGAAATTCAATTTCATCTTATTAGTTTAATCCATATAAATTTAATCAATTTTAAGTTTTCCACTACAATTTTAGAATAAATAGAAATACGCCCCTCAAATAAAATTAAAAGCTATTTGAATATTCATTTAAAAAAATAACAATAATTGCAGAAAATAATAATAATTTTTAAGTATTGCTTTGTCTGTTAAATATTTCTAATTACTTAGAAGCCATAATTAGACCCTCTTAATTATGGTTTGCAAATAATTTTCTAATCTAATTATATAATTTATTCAAATTTTTCTATTTTATTTAATTTATATAGATTATATATATATCAAGTGAACCAAGTTAGCCAATAAGAAAAATTAAATGTAAAATTTCCCTAACAGAAAGACAAAATAATCTTCAAAATGTAAAGCCGAATGTAGTTAAAGTATTTATGTCGTTAGTTAAAGGAAAGTTTTTTGTTTTTTATTATGATTCCAAACTTCATAATTATACAAGTATTATTAGAATTCATTTTGTAATGGTTGCTGATTACTTTCATTCGAAATAGTATTTACATCACATTATCACTATTGGAGCAAATTAAATTTGAAAAATATGATGCATTTAAAAATTATGTAAAGCAATAAAAATTCAACATTTTGTATTTTATTTTTGGTTCTTTTAAAAAGTAAAGGATTTTTAATTTGTTTTATTAGCTTTATACATTACATTTTTTAAAACATTTAGTTAAGCTATTTTATTATAACACAAAATTGGATGCGTAAATTGATATGCAACTTTGCATGCATGTAAGCTAATTAAACGCAGGTCTTCTTGATTTATTACTGGAATACGGAAAGTAGATGCTTTTAATTAAATGAATTTGATTAAATTCCAGAAACCTAATGTTTCTTTCTTTACGTTTCTAAAAACAAAAAAAATGTTATACAATTTTCATTTTCAAATGATTTATTCATTAAATATGCTAACATCATTTCTGCCTTTTCTAAAACAAATATTTAAATTTTATAAAAATTTAAATCACTAATTTCATAAATATATGAAAATATCAAAATGAAACACGATAAATCATTTGCATTGCTTTGGATGCTGCAAATATAAGTGTTAAGCTTTTCATAACTGCATAATTGTTTATATAAATATTTTTCTTTTGAAATTTTATTTATATGTTACTTATTATTAAATATATTGACTTATAAAGCTCAGTTACTTTTTCAAATTGAACTTCTTTGAATTCAACAGATGTTTTGATGTTCTTAATTTTCTTTCATTCCGTGACTGATTGAGACAAATAAATACATTTTGGTTAAATACATGCAATATGTCAAGCTATCGCTTCATGGACAGGAATGATTAATTTTAAACTAAAATAATTCATATTTTTTTTGTTATATAAAGTAGACAAAATAGTTTCAGGTATCGAAATTAATTAAAAATAATATTTTAATATGTTTTAGAACTTAAAACAACAAGGGTAAAAACGATAAGTTATAAATTAAATGATATTTTTAAAAAAATAAAAATATGATTTTAATAATGTTATCACAGCTTCTTAATTGATTTTTCATACTTACATAAAATATAAATAAATATTCAGTAAGAAATATTATTTAAGATAATAATTTAATTCATTTGAGAAATTTAAATGCAATTGGGAAAAAATAAAACATAGAAATTTTACTATTTGATAAAAAAAGATTTTTTAAATTAATTTGGATAATAATTTATCCTTCACTACTTATTACATTATACTTTAAGACATTGTACTTGATTTTTCAAAATTATATTCCGATTTTTTATTGGAATTGTTTTTATTTTTCTGCTTTCTAAATCTCAGCACATATACAATTATTTATTTATATATAAATTTGGGATTATCCATACACGAATTCAGGAACAAATTGTATAGGAAGGAAATAATTATAAAATGATTTTTAGTTTCACTTCCTTCAAGTTTGGATTTGGATCATGAATGAAAATGTTTTCTGAAAATTTGTAAACATAGTTGGTTGGTTGGTTGGCTTGGTTTTATGGCGC
The DNA here is from genome assembly GCA_026290005.1 of Latrodectus geometricus. NCBI lineage: Eukaryota > Metazoa > Arthropoda > Arachnida > Araneae > Theridiidae > Latrodectus > Latrodectus geometricus. The sequence continues at coordinate 23,032 of JAPDSC010041744.1, forward strand.
AAGATCCAAAAAGGACATGCTGCGCCAGGTAAACCTAAGGTGGGGCCATAGAGAATATGCTATCTTATATAATCCTTCCATTTTCAAATAAAATGAGTGTCGATCCAGTGATTTTTGTATTAATGTCAATTTTACATACTTCAATTAGCATTTAGATACGAAAAAGAAAATTTACAAAAGAAAAATCACAGACTACATTACCATAATTTACTAGTATACGTAATTTCAACTTCATCAACTTTTAGTTATTTTATTCACTAAAACAAAAACCAAGAACCAAGGTTGTAAATGATGATTTTTGACACCAATTACTAGAAATCAAAATGGATAAGGCAACTGCAAAGTACATTAGTATGCACCTCTTAATTAACCTTCAGAAGGTTGGTTCATAAATAGAAAATAGTATTTAAAAGACACGAGAAGAAATCCAAATTATTCAAATTCACTCACTGATATGTAAACTTGCAGGACGCAGAAGAACCTTTGCATCTCGTAGTTTAATAGTGACTTAAAATGAACCTCAAGATCTATGCACTGAAAAAAACACTTTCACTTAAAGGAATGATGAGTCTGTTGTTGTTGTTCTGATGACACTTGGCAACGCCAAGTTCTCCCGTCAGAGACTAAGCGGATGAAGTCAGAGCAAGAGCGTCTTCCGTTTTTGAATAGAGCACCCTCATGCGAAGGTGGAAGCATGACTTTTGGCTCATAGATGGCAGCACCATCTGAATCTTCCTATTTAGAGGATTGAAACCAGTGAAGATCCAAAGCCTGGCTCTAACCTCCACCAGAGGTATTAATTATTAATGGGAACACGGAGGACATTGCAACCCGACAGATTTTACGTGCCCCAGTCACCATTTGTGAACACGACGGATCTTTGGCTAATCCGATTTTCGAACTCACCACCTTTTGCTAACGAGAACGACGCCCTAACCAGCCACACCAACACGGCCTTATAATGAGTCTAAAATGGGAAGCCTTACACTGAAATTAGCCAGCATAATGACCTAAAACCTTTTATAAGGCATATTAGGAAAAATTTTACAGACAAACTCCTTCGTAAATACTTCACTTTATGTGTCATTATTTTTAAAAAATGCTTGATTTTTAAATTCAAACAATTGTATATAATTTATAAAAATTTTATTTATAGTAAAATCAGTGGTTCCTTTTAATATGAAAATGTCCGCTAAAGCTAATCCAGATGTTTGTTTTTGCTCTAGATCAGCATTAAAAGGGAATTTTATACTATAAATATTTGTTATATATTAAAGTTAATAGTTGCATTTAACATAAAAAACACCTTTGAAAACCAAACATGGAATATACTTAGTAATAAAAAATAAATTTTGAAACAAAATTGGCTTTGTTTTATGCGATTTTTACTTAGAAATTTGAGACGTTCTCAAATTCAAACAACTTGTTCATAACCTAAGAAACAGTGATATGTGTACCAGAAATGTTTTCTCTTTCTTTAAATCAAATAATCTCTTTATTTTGAATCAGTATACAAGAAAGGTCAAAGAAGTTTTTCTTTATCAGCGCAATGCAAAGAAAGTACAGATGGCATAGTTTCCTTTTTAAAAAACTAGTTACAAACAAAAACTAATTCAACCTATATTTTCAGTTTAAATGTACAGCGAATTATTGTTCTCCTCTTCCATCAATAAGGGATTTAAAACAATGAGTTTATTAAACTATGAATACGGATGTTTTTTTTTTTATTTTAAGCGGACACACAGCGGTTTTCCTTTTTAAGG
>JAPDSC010041752.1:0-10409 GCA_026290005.1 Latrodectus geometricus
CCTGAGTACTGCTCGTGTGACTCATTTTTTTATTCTATTGCTATGATCTGCCCGAATTTTTTCCTTTTTTTAGTTTACAATGTTTTTAACAGATGGCTCTGGAAGTCCAGTAGAGGTAGGATTTTTTTTTCTTCAAATGGATGGATAAGAAAGCTGTATCTTTGTTATCTACAATACACAATCTTCTAATGATTGAAGTACCGTCTCACAAGGATCAGGCAAGGAAGAAGCCAAAAGTAGTGATGGAATAGTACAATAATACTATGGGAGGTGTAGATAGAATGGATCAGCATCTCACTAATTACCCAGTCACAAAGAAGAGAGGAAAGAAAAATTATAAGAAAATATTCTTCCACCTTTTGGATATCTCGTTGTGGAAATGCTTTTGTTTTATACCAGAAGCATGGAGAAAATACACGGATCTGAGTTTTAGACTTGATGTAATAGATCGTCTTATCGAAAGACATGGGACAGTAAATGAAAAAAAAAAGAAAGACCAGGAATTTTGCCCAATCCCTTATGATTAAAAGACACTTTTTAGAAGTGATTGCTCCAAGTGAAAAGAAGTTGAGACCGACAAGGCAGTGCTTTGTGTGTTGCTCGAAAAGAAATGATTCTAGAAAACGGCTGAGAAAAGAAACAAGACATTTTTGTCCAGATTGTGATGTTGGATTATGCTTGTCTCCCTTTGTTTTAAAATTTACCATACAAAAACTGAATTTTAAAAGGAATATTAGATTTAAGTACAATTGTACACTTTTTTCTACATTCATTCTTGTAAAGTGTTCTTTTCAGTTCACTTATATCACCGGAAAAAGCCAACTTTAAGTGAAAATGCGATTTTTTGCACGAAATAAAAATTAAAATAATTTTATAAAATCTATAATTGTTGAAAAAATGAAGCTGTTAAGTGGTTAAAAGAAATGCTGATAACAAACGTAAAAATGGAACTTTATAAGCAAAGTAACACATTACGATAAGTAAGGATAAGTCATTTGTATATTTCTTATAAATTTATTTGAATTTTTACTCAGCACAGTTTACCTTTCTATCACGTTAATATTCATAAGCGTCTTCTATTCTAATATAATATTAAAAAAATGCTGTCAGAACTATAAAAACCATTATAAAATCCCATAAGAAAATGAAAGATGCGTGAAAATTTTTCAGAAATACATTCTAAACCGCTATGCAATAACGTTATCATTGTATGCGTTCTTCCATTATATAAATTTATTTTGTATAACATTCTTATTAATTAAATTAAAAGGAACATTAAAATTATAAATAAAAGCAAAATATATCCTCTACAATAAAAACCTATTTTACAAGTCAGAATTTAATATCTCTTTAAGAATTAAATAACCAGCTAAAGTAAATATAAAGTTTTATTTCGAAACTAATTATAATAACATCTGGTACATATACATATTTTTTTTATTAAAACCTATAATATTATCAGGAAAGATAAGAACACTAAAAATTGAAATGTGATATAACCGAGCATAATTTTATCGTGATAAATAGAAAATAATTTTATAGATTTCGAATACAAACTTTCGTGTAAAGATTTAAATGCAAAATAATGTTTCTCATAAATAGAAACTGTTTTGTTTTAAAAAGTTATAGTTACATTATAGGAAATGACACTGTAATGTACACACACACTAGTCTTTAATGTACGCACACATTGTGTTATAATAATTTATAACACATTTAAAATTATCATTACTTATTAATAAAGTATCATTTGCTTATATGTCAATCTAAGGAAAATTGAGATTTCACAGACATGTTATCATAAATAAATAGGTAATAAATATGAACAGTAGATTCTAAGTTTAAAAATAGCTGGATATTTTTAGAATAGTTTCAAAATGAAACATTTTCTTAGATAAGATAGAATAATAAAGAAAGGCTCTTCATTCTATTTTCCTTTTTCTTATTTTTTCCCTTCTGTTTTCGCTTTTGTTACATATGTTTTATATCCTACATCAAAACAATTTATATTAAAGATAAACTTCAGTGTTATGATTAAGTCAGAAGGATAACCAACAATAAAAAATATTAAATACATTGTTCTATATATTGCGAATTGTATATTTCAGATTTCTCCACAATTTCTTCTTTTAAGTAAATACCTTCCAATAAGATTTTAAATATTAGTAGGAGCGTGCAACTTACCAGAAAGAATTGCAAAGCAATAAGATGGTCACGTGAGTAACACAGATTTATGAAGACACTTTAGTTGTGGTATGTGCTTAAAGCTAAGTAATCATCATAAATAAAACATGACTATTTAAGATATTTACTCTTTCTTTTCAAAAGTGAGAAAAAAGCCACGTACAGTTAAAATTTATGTCTAAATAAAACATTTTTTGTTCTTTTATCTTCTTGCTTCATATTAAATAACAAAAATATAACTGTCGATGAAGCATAGGTTCTGAAATTCAAGAAACGCGGAATTTTTCTGAAACAAATCTTCTGCAAAAATACTTTAAAATTGTTCTTTTTCTTCCGAATTTTAAATCTAGCAGAGATTTTTCTTTGCATTCATAACGCAGAAGTAAGAAAGAAGGCTTATTTTAGTTTTCTGGAAATGTACTCTTTTCTTATTTTAACAAAAAATGTCGAATATATTTCGAAAATTTAAGCACTTGGTGAATACCAATAAACTACACTTTTTTACAAGCTTAGAGGGTCAAACGTGATAAGAAATTTAAGAAAAAAGGACTATTTGTATAGAGAAATTATAAACACTACTTTAAGGTTTTGATAGTTAATATCACAAGTAAAAATTTTAATTTCCTCCAGGGAGCCATTTTATCTGTGTTCTATCAAAGCGAAATAGAGTATGGATTAAATTAAAACTTTTATTAGCTGTTTTAACTGTTACAACAAGGATACAGAAACCGATACTTTATTTAATAAATTGCACTTATAACCATGGAATTAGAAGAGCAGATTAATTTGCAATAATGAATACATATATCATTCCTCTATTATGACTAATAAATTATAATTAATATTTAAATTAAATTGATTTCTGAGTTTATTTATATCTCGTCTTCCTTCAATGGCACTTAAAACTTGGCGTATCAAACATCAGCAGGACTAATTCCAAACATATGACGGGAAACATTTGCATATTATCCATTGAACATCGTTAATTTTCAGCAAGTGAATATACTTGGGCTTGAAGCAAATAATTTGTGACAAATGATTGAGCCAATTTAATGTTTATATGATAATTCAAATATCTCTTTTCAAGCAAAGAAGTTTTTCATAGAGATTACACACGTCAACATAACATCTTTAGTCAATCTAGAAACTTTTTAAATTATGTTTTATTTTGGTTGAAAATTTTAAAATACTCTTTTACTTGTGTGATGAGTTTCATTTAATTTTACTACTTACTTCACATCAATTGTTATAATAATAATCAAAACAAAATTATTAATCATATATCACGGATTGTGATTAATAATAATAATAATAATTAATATAATTTATAATTGTTATTAATCATATATTAATTAGGAACAACTTTGATATACCCCCAAAAATTACGCGCCAAATCTGGCACTCCTTACGGACTTTTTAAGGTTGCTGTTTCGTATTTTGGTGTTGCCAATTTAGGTTTTTTCAGCTTTTGGGTTTTTGCTGTTGCCAAATTTAGTATTTTCTTGTATTTTTTTTACCATTTTTTGAGTTTTTTTTTAAGTTTGTTTTTGTTATTAATTATTTGTATTTGGTGAGAATCTTGGAGAGAAAAAATGCACCAAAAACAGGTATTTTGCTTGGGGAGAAAAAAAGTCGCCAAATTTCCGATTTGGGGGGGTATCAAAGTAGTTCCATTAATTGGATTTACTTCACATTAGTTGTTATAACAATAATCAAAACGAAATTATTAATCCTGAATCATGTGATTATGATGAATAATAATAATAATTTAATATAATGAATTATAATCATTATGAAATAGATTTCTTTCTTTGTTATGCCTTTAACAATGAAAGAAATTAAAGTTAACTTACAATGACTTAACAACAACACAAATTAAAGTTAACTTACAATGAATTCATTGCTTAAAAAATCTTTTTTAAATTTTTTTTTATTGTTACAAGTCATTAAATTGTATACTGCTTACATTGTACAGCGGTCAACGTCTCTACTATGGATGGGGAGATCCTGGGTTCGAATCCAGGTTCGGGCAAGGATGTACTTTCTCTCTACCCTGTTTTTATCCTTTCCTTGAATAAATGAATTGTAAAAGGTTGCCTACCCTATAAACTGGTAACTATGCAAGTGTGTACTGAGGAAGTTGGGTTTCACACCAAATTACGGTTCAGTTGGAAAAGTGGAGTAACGCATCCCTTTCTGCTAGCGTAGCTGGCATAAGACAATGACATTGAATTATATAGTTATGATGCTATTAATAAGCAATTTCATTTCATCAATATAAAATTTAGTGCGAAAACAAAGGTATAATTATAATACTCTAAATTAGCAGATTAGTTTTATATTTTGTAAAAAATTTAGTTTTGCAGCGTTGACTACAATAAAGGGATTAATCATATGATCACGTGATTAATATTACTTCTTTGACTGTAAATAAATATTTACTCACGTTGTGCATTTAATAAAGTATAAGCAAATAGAGCCGGAAAACTTACTATTTTCAATAATACTTCTTTTAAAGTATAAGGGAAACGAGAAAGAGCTAGATTCAAATTAAAACCTATTTAGTGTATAGCCCATAATCCATATCAAAGAATGATGAACTCATTATAAGTGATTTAATAAGGAGTATAACAGTTAGAAGAGGGATTTAACAGTAGAGGAAATACCTGACAATAAATAAATACTTAAATAATAGTTTATTTTCAAATGCATTTTCTATTTTTAATTGATTATGCATGATAATAAATTTTTTTTTTTAATAACTTTACAAATATAATGAAAGTTATGTTCTGATAACATATTATCATTGATATTTCTATGAATTTAATTTTTTACTATTTTACATCTTAAAATCTTCTTTAAATCATATTGAAAACTTTTCTTATAATTAGCTTTCAAATCATACTATTTAATTATGAATGAAACCGGATATAAATTTTTAAATATTTTCTCACATGAAAGAATGTTGAGTAACTAAGCTTTGGGTAAAACTCCATCACTTTAATTGGTTTTAGGAAAAAAAAAACTTCATCTAAAAGATTTTATTTTATTTTCTAATCATACTAATTAAGAGAATAATTCATGAATTAAAATATTAAATTTATGTTTTAAGGAAAAGTTTAACTTGAAATTAAAATCATTTGGGAAATTATTCTTGAGTAATAAATTACTAGATTAGAAAAACTCACTTCAAATTAAGAAAGCTAAATTTATCGCTTTGGAAACTATTTTTTAAGGTCAACTCTTGAAACGCGAAGGTAATCTGTAACGTTATCGACAATTCTTTGGAGAAAACTCTGACAGAGTTAATTGATAAGCATAAATCATTTATTTTTCTTTTAGGAATTAAATTACAATTTTAAGCTTGAAATTCAGAGTGTAATTGGCTCTATTTTTAAGGAATATATTAGTTTCGATTATTTACACTATCAATAATTATCTATTGATTTATCTATTTCGATTTATCTGATTATAGTTCATGAATTTCTTTTGATTTATTTTAATAAATATTTATCAACATTTTATGTTATAAGATTTTATTTATATATTTTATATGCTTTATTTATATATTTTATGAAAGTTTTTTGAAAATTAAACCAACTTAGAGTGGTCCACCTGAAAAAGTAAAAAAATAAGCTGATTACGTAAAATAAAAAGCAATAAATATCAAAAATATTTACTTATCCGATAAATTTTAGAGAATGCAAGGAAAATTGAAGTAATTATTTGTAATGTATTAACCTTTATATTCTGACGGAAAATATTGAAAAGATTTATTTTATTTATAATTTAATTTTGTTGGCAACCAATAATTGGATTTTAATATCTCACACTAAATTAGACTTTTATCTCACATTTAAATTAGAGTTTATGATTGAATATAACTAATGATTCACATCCATAACCATCTAAACCCCTTAAAAATTTGGACGATTCATTTTTGATAAATAGTTTTATAAAGACATAGATTTTTAAAAAAAGATAAAATGTAAAATAATTTAACTATTTATTTTATTCATATTAGGTTAGCGAAAAAGTTATCCATTATTTTTTTGGTAGACATCTGTAGTGATCGCTATCTCGTGAGGTATCTATCAAACAATTTCAAATTTATGCTCATTGGAAAGGTGAAATTTGACACTAAAATATTCTCTTGCGGTTTTTTGTTTGATTAATTCAGTTATGAGTACAAGATTTTAAAAATAGGAGACAACAAACAGAAAATTCGATACATTTTAGTTTTGCTTTTATTATGGTGAAAACGCTAACCAGGTGGCTAAAATTGTGAAAGGTGTTTATCGTCCTATATATGACTGTAACAACCAGTTACACACAATTTTGGTTTCGTCGATTCCATTTTGGTATTTGGATGCTAAAGATGCACCTCGCATTGATACAACATCGTCGAGAATGTCTATAAAATATCAAAAATTATCAAACTTGATAGCATGTCAGCAGTCGTAGCTTCATACAAGACCTAAAAATCTACATGAAAACTGTTTTAAACCTTTTTACAAAGCGAATCTGAAAGAAGTTGCAAAAAGTTCACGTAAAAATAATGGATTTCTTTTTCCCCAAACTAATATTACCAATAGTTATAGACTATCAATAGTTATAGATAGTCAATTGTATTGCATTACATTAGATAGTCAACATTATTTAACAGAAATAGAGTTCAAACGTTGATAGTTGAGTGTATTTTCTTTTAAATGATTTGAAAAACAAACAAATGGTTTTGGTTATTCTAATATCAATAAATAAATGTTAATTCTCGATAAAATGTATGGTGTGTTAACAATATTAAGGAAAACACTTTATTTGAAAATAAAACTCAGTTGATAAAATATATTGCTGGTTGCTTATGAAAGCAATGGTAGCGGCACAGATCTACGAAAATCAGAAAGAAGTCATTTTAGATTAGATTTAAAAATAAACAATACACTTAAATATAAAAATAAAAGTTTAATACAGAATGTATTATCCTTAATAAGAGTGATTTGTGCCGCTGTCTAATGGTCAGCCTGCTGACTGTAGATAAGGAGGTTCTGGGTTCAAATCCCGGTTCGGGGATGGACGTACTTTCTCTCTCTCTTGTCTTTGTCCTTTCCTTGTATGCAGGGAGTATGAATGATAGCTTCCCCTATATATGAACGCGCGTGTTTCTATGGCATGTGTGTAATGAGGAAGTCGGACTCCACACCAAATTATGGTTCAGTTGTATAAGTGATGTAGCTCACCCTATATTGCTGGCATTCGACAAAAAAAGTAATCTGTGTTTAGTTTATTGTTTAAACTTACTTTGATTACTTTATTGCTGATGCATACTTCTCCTGATTTACGATAAGTAATTTCAAGTGAGATTTTTATTCTAATTCTTTCATTTTTACTGATAAGAAAATGTTTAAATATTTTGCATTATTTTCTTTTCTATTTAGTAGAACATCTTAAATTATTGTCAACTTATTTTAAAATTTAACGCATATTTCTTCAAGATCTTATCTTGAAAATCGTAATAAAATCCCAAGCATTTTGTTGAATTTAGAACACATTTTAATAGTTCTAGAAGATAAATAATAATCGTTGTACAAGTTTTCAAATTAAAAAAATTATTTGTTGAAACAATTTTATGAGTGAATTAAAGTAAAACACATTTCTAATTTAGTCAATATAATATTTTTGATATAAAATGTGAAGATAAAAATTTTCAAACTTAATAAATTATTGGAGTTTTGGATTAAGAATTGATTACCACACAACTTTTTCTCATATCTATATAATTAATTTTAACTTTGTTTTCCCAATTCCATCCAGTAAAAAATAGAACTTTTCTTACTTTCAGTAATTAAGAAAATATTTAATTGAAAAAATAAACTAGCAAATCAAACATTCTTTCTTCCCATCTAGAATTAATTTTATGTGAGTAATTTTTTTTTTATCAATTTATTGTATTTATTATTTTCCATTAGCGTAAATTATAATTTTTAATTAGAAATTAATTGCCTTTGAAATAGTAGTAAATATCATTTCTTAGTGGGGAGAGGAAAATAGTCATTTTAGAGGTTCGCATGAAAGATTAATAATTAAATTAAAATGAAATAGTTAACTTACATGTATAATTTCCGTACACACGACCATATAATTCTCCAATAAACGAAGCAATAGCCGTGTTATATAAAAAGAAATATTTTCTGTGCTTTTAAAGTTTTTAAAATTATCTTATAGCTTTGCCTTTTTTATATCTTAATACCTTTTTTAATATGAGTTTTTGACAATTCTAGTTAAATACTTAGCAATACAATAAATAGATCCAAATAAATTCTCATAAATTCCATTATAATTTTTCCTACATTTTTAAGAGTTTTATCATAGTAAAATATTATATTTCAAAACAAATAATTTAATCCATCAATAGTTTGTTTCATGAAGCCTAAAATAAGATTTTAAAGTATTATTTGGTTTGGTAATTCCTAAGAATAAATCACAGAAACTATATATTATTAAGTAGTCTGGGATTCAAATAGAGTTTAAGCAACATTTTTAAACAATTCTATTGAAAAACTAATATGAGATATTTTCTTTACATATCTATGAATAGTCTTTGAGCAATTCTCTAATGTTTGAAGAATGTTTATTTTGAATTGAAAATAATCATATATTTAATATAATTTATTTCTCTTTAAAAAGCGTTTTGTAATGCTGCTAAGTTTTTAATCCAGCAGTAAAATTCAAACTTTAAAATTATTAACATTTTTGGTCTTATTTACAGAATGAGAGAAATGTGTATCCTATGGATATAAACTTTTCAGGAAGGACTCAAAAATTTCTTTTATAAATTTATAACTAATTGTTTTACAATGAATAATTATTAATAATGGGATTCATTGTCACCATTGCAGCACTTATTGTTCTTAATTAATGAGAAATAAATGAAGTCACTTATATAAAAAATAAAGCTGACTTCATCTATTTCTTGTTATTGATAAAGCCAGTATTTGAGATTGCAGCTTTTTGTGATATCTTCAGTCTTGATAAGTGCAAAAGCATAAAAATGTATCTAACTACAAAATAAGTACCTTATTGATTTGATATTTTTCATCTCAAGTACACAAAAATGTGTTTCCAGCCTTAAATATTGGCACAAAAGACTGATCCCTTGATCCCTGTTACTTTTATATTAGAAATTTATATAATATTAGATTATGGCATTTGCTAGTAAATGAGAAATAAGGTAAAAAATATGAGTGAGTGATGCAGGAGATTTCCGACTAAGATTTAATTTTATGCTAACATAAAGCTACTGGTAAAATATTGCTGTTTTAGTCACTTTTTGAGATTAATCTATACAGGAGTTATCAACCGAAAAATGGATCTACAAATATTTTACTTATTTTTTTGTAATGGATATATTTCTTCTTCACAAACACAACCTTTTACGTGCCTTAATAGCCAAAAACACATGTTGCTTCCAGCATCTTTAACCATTAGTAATTCCTCTTTAATTCATAACATTTAAAGTAATTTTTAGTATTATCCAATCATGTAGTCGGTGATTTTCCTTTAGTCCGGGATCATTCAAGTTATTATTTTTTTTGTGATGAGTTTTTTTATGTGGTGTGCGTTCGAATCCCGGCTTAGCCGAAGATCCGTCGTGTTCACTAATAGTGACTGGGGCATGTAAAATCTGTCGAGTCGCAATGTCCTCCATGTTCCCATTACAAATTAAAGCCTCTAGGGGTGGTTGGAGCCAAGAAATGGGTCTTCACTGGTTTCAATATCTAAATTGGAAAATTCAGATGGTGCTGCTATCTATGAGCCAAAAGTTGTACTTCCACCTTCGTATGAGGATGTTCTATTCAAAAACGGAAGACACCCTCTCTCTGACTTCATTCGCCTAGTCTCTTGACGAGTGGGCTTGGCGTTGTCAAGTGTCATCAGTAACAACAACAACAACAAAATGTTAAGACATTTATGGGTTTACCATCTGGGCCATACATGGCCGAAACGATAATCCCTCAAATGTTTTAACAATTCTCAATACATGACCAAATTACATTAATCGTTAACAACTGGTGATTTAAATAATCTGCGGTTGTCTATAGCAGTGGTTCTTAACCTTTTTAAGCCGCGACCTAAATTTGAGAAATATATTCATGTCGCGACCCCAAAAAAAGTAAAAATTTTTTCATTGCTTTATTTTAGAGCGTATTTTTATAAAATCTTCAATC
>JAPDSC010041759.1:10459-24398 GCA_026290005.1 Latrodectus geometricus
GCAAAACTCTTCAACTTGATTTAGTAAGCAAAACTCTTCAACTTGATCTAGTATGATTATAATTATTGTAGTAAGCAAAACTCTTCAACTTGATTTAGTTGGTTTTCACTTTTTTTGTTTTTTTTTTTCTTTTTTTTTTTGTATTTTTTCGAATCCATTTTATGTGTCTTAGCAACAAGCATGTTATTTTTTGTGTAAAATAGATACAAAAAAGTAATCAGAACAAAATGCATTTATGTTTCCTCTTCCGAATCGGTACATTGTTGGATTTCATGTTGACCATAAGATAAAGTTAATATACCATCATTTTTTAAAAAATTTTTGTCATAAAACGAAGACAATGTTGTTTTGTTTTGTACAACTGTTTTTAAAACATGCTTTTTGGAGACTATAGAATACTGTAAATCTTTAATAGAAAGTTCTTCTTGCAAAACTTGTTTATATTTTTCATGAGTTAGAGAAGCAAGAGAACTTTTTTTTACTCCCTTTGCTGCTTTTTTTATTGATTGATCTTCACATAGCAAACTATACATTTTTGGTTTTAACCCTATAAATTCTCTTATTGGCTGACAAGTTTCATTTTTTAAAGTTCCTAGTCGACCTTTGTTAGTTTCACAAAAAAGATAATGATTTTTATCGAAATTGCTCAAATCCATAATTTCCATAAAGTTATTTCGTATATCTTCGTATACATTTGGGGTTTCTATGTGTAAATAAAGCGAATCAGTGTCTGTGTACAACAAGGTGCATTTAGAGTTATAAAATTTTTTAAAATATGAGAAATACAAGTCATATAATTGTAGTTTGGATAATTCTAACACTGTGAATCCAATGTATATAGGCTTGTCTAATCTTAGATCAGTTTGTTTCATTTTGAACAATGTTAAACTTTCGTTTAAAGGTTCGAAGTATTCTAAAGCGGGGCTAGATAAGTACTTTTTACATTCCTCGACACTGAGCGCTCCTTTAACATTAACCCTTTTCCTAACATTTTGTAAACATTTCCCATAAAAGTAATTATTTAGTTTTTTAAAAAATAATTTTTCACTTTCGGTTTTACAAGATAATCTTTTTGAGTTGTTAAATGTAATATATTCTTTTAACCATGTATTTTGAGAAAACATTAAAATCTTATGTATCTTGGAGAGCTTTAACCCCTGTTTCAGATAAAATTGCAAATTCAAATAGTGTACAATATAATGTTTTTTTGGATAAAAATTAGGTGTTAATTTTTTGCATGGAAAGGTGTTCTTAAGTCCAAATTTTGTGCACAGTTTTTTTGCATAAGGAGATAACATATCGAACGTTATTTTGAGATGTTCTGGTGCTAATGGTAAATCGTTAAGTCTCTCATGTTCTGTTTCGGGAATTTCTAAATCAATTTCTAAAATATATCCTTTGTTGCTGTTTGGAGGAATACTAAACACATCGAAAGAGTTTATTTCCTCTGAAGATAACCAACAAAAATTACCATAAGGTAAAAATTGGCTCATAGCATATCCATAAAGATTAACTATATCTAATGCAAGAATATAGGAATGGGGTTTCGAAGAATCGTAAGTGGATGGTACATAAGGATTGTTTGCCATAGCATAACGTTTACCTACAAGACAAATTCCTCCTCGCATTTGGCTTTCCAACCAAATATAATCGTTAATGTTTTCCAATAACTGCAATTCAATTTTACAAAATTTCAAGCCTGCATCAAATGTAAGTTCGCTTATCGAAATATTATGTACAGGATCAAGTTCATAATATTTTAGAGAAAGAGTTCGAAATGCGCAAAATACTTCTGCAAGCATTAAAACATCTGTATTTTGATATAGTTGTAAATAATCACCAAATGTTTTGCAATTAAATGCTCTGAAAACGGCTACAGCATGAATATAATCTTTTTCAGTGATATTTTGATGTGTTAAAACATTAAAAAAAGCTGCTTGAGGAGGTAAACCAATAGTTTGAAGTTTGTCAATGTGATCACAATATGAATATGGAAATACACCTTTTCGATGTAGCAAATACTTGTTTTTGTTGTGTTGAAAGAAACTATCAAACATTTTGAATTCATGATTCGAGAATTTCAGATTTTCAATTAATGTATCAAGAGAGCTGTCTAAAAATTGAAAACTATCTAAGAATTTTAAATGATCTAATGTAAACATAGATATTTTTTCTAAATTTAAAGGAATTATATTAATATCTTTTGCATATTCACTAGGCAAATATTTTAAAAGTAAATGCGAGTCATAGTTTCTGCTATTGTGTATGACTACAGGAATAAAAAAAGTTTTTCTGTATTGCAAATTACAATATTGGTGTGCTCTACCTTCTACAAAATTTTGGTAGTGCAAATGATGTCGAACAATTCGATCAGTTTTTTTAAATTTTTGGTGGCAAATAATACATTTTGAAAAATCATATATTGAGGAATCGTCAATTTCAATTTCGCTAACTTTTTTTAATTCAGCAATTAGTTTTAAAGATATTTCTTTTGCTTGATAGAGAAAATGTTCCACCGCGTCATATCCAACATGATAGTTATGATGAATTATTTTATCATCTTGATCGATAACAAGCATTGCATAGGAGAGAGGAATATGTTTTTCCAGCTCACATGTAAAGGATTTTTTATCATTTGGAGTAACAGTCGAAACCTTAGATAATGCGCATTCGAAGTCAGCAAACATCACAAAACGATGTTTGAGAGATCTATAAATGTTTTTAAATTTCAAAATCAGATTTTTAAGGATTGAAACACGTTGTGGCTTGTTATGAAGGCAAAGAGTTTGATGTTCAATTAAAGTCTGTTTTCGTACAAATCCATTCAAACAACGTTTGCAATAATAATTAAAATGCTTTTTATGTTTCAAAAGTTTGTTTATATTTTTTATTAGATAATAATGCTTTTCATAGAGAAACAAATCTATTTCTCTATAGTTTTGAGAACTAGTGTAAAGAGGATATATCATGCCTTCATCAAAAGCAAAAACATTGATATTTAATTTATTTACATTTTCAAAAAGTTTGATGTTTGCATATCTCGACAGGAAACTTTAACATTTTTGTATCAACAGCTTGCAAATGTTTTTTGTATATGCTACAGCGACCAGCATGCTTTTGCTTAGGGAATAACGCAGCTAATATGCAATAAATGAAGCATTTATTATTAATACAATTGATAGATAAAAGCGCTTTTTTATTAGATAATTTATTCGGTAGTTTGACCGTTTTACATCCTCCAATAATTTTGGCATAATTGCCAATGTGTAAATCTACAAAATCGATTTTATGCAGAAGCCATCCGCTTCCGTTTCTAGTAAAATTATCAACAGAATTCATAATTTTCCTAAAGCCCTCATCTATTACGGAAAATATTTGTGCAGCAGATAAAATGCGCAAGGAATTACTGCAGAAATAATAAGTTTGATACACTGGTGTGTTGTTTAATTCATCGCTTAAAATTTTTGTAAACACAATGTGTAAGCAAATGATAACACGAATTCGTAAAACAGTTGATGTATTTAAAATATTATGAATCACAGGTCTGAGTTCGGAATAAGCAGATTCTACAGAATCAAAATTAGTTCTTGCACGTAATGTTCGAGTAAAACCATGGAATGCAGAGTTCAATTCTTGAAAAATAATATTAGCCATATTTATTTTTTCTGTTCTGATTACTTAAATATATCTAAATTATAATCTTATTGTTTACATTCTTACTCAAGTATCAGGTTCAAGTTCTCTTGTTTTTATAAAATCTTGAATTTTTTCCAATCCTACAATCATTGTTGGAATCTGATCAATATTAATATTAAACCTGTTCTTAATATCACCAGCCTCGTTATATTTTAGAAAGCATAAATAATGTTGTTTTCTAAAGTGTTTGATTTCAAGAGCAGTGTTTTTTCCCAAATAAACAGAATAGTTTGGTATCTGTGAGTTTTTAGTTTCAATTTCTGTAGAGATGTTTAAGTCAAATTTTTTTGGTTTTTTCTTAGGAGCGCAATCCTCATCATCTATTATTCTAGCTTAAAAAATAAATAAAAGAATTTAGTTTTCGTACAATAACAACTAAGTTTAAGCATTTCAAAATAACTATCAACTTAGATTTCTAAAATTTGGTAAGATAGAGAGAAAACGCAATAACTGAAAAACAACTTACCACAATCCATGTTGAAAATCAGCGGAGAACTAATGCACAAATGCAAATGTTGATGTGTCAGTAGTATAGGAGAGTTTTTATAGAAAATTTTCCTGAATTTTAATTATCAAGGTGAAAGTTAAAGTAGTGTAGGTTGCTCATAAATTAAGTACTTTCAACTATGTTACAAAAAACATGAGTGGGATTCTAGGTCATTTTAACGAATATTCTTCAAAGTTAATTTATTGTAATAAGCCATTTGCATAAAGGCGTTTAAAAAACATAAGTATCATTTAAGGTCAATTTATTAAATTTCCTCCAAAGTTAATTTATTCCGAATACTCCTGATCTATAACATTTTTTTCTCTATCATAACTCTTAAATTAAATGTTTCAAGAATAGAATTATTTTAAATCTAAAAAAATGAGATACACACTATTATATTTTAATATATTTATTATGTTAAGCAACAAGTTACAAAATATTTAATATACAATGCAAATTTCTAATTTGTTACAAACAATGCAAATAAAAAACAATTTCATCATTGTCTAGTAGTTTGAAGTATCCAAATTTTGCTTCAAAATTTGTACAATCTGCGAGTTCATTCCATGAAACACCTTTCGTTGCTAAAATACTCTCCACAATTGATTCAAACAAAGTCTTGTGAGAAGAATAAACATTGTATTTCTCTGCAGTATTATATTTTGTCAGTTGGCAGAAACCAAATCGCTTTTCATCTGTTTGATTATCATGTAGACACTTAACAATGTCTGTGTTCGACAATATAGTGAAATACATTATCTTCGCAGGCTCCGCAGAAGTTTTATGAAGTCGAGCATTTTCAGTGCACTCTAGAATATTATCATAGAGAGTATTGTGAATATACAAATACTCACATCTGGAGCAAGGATCCATAACAACATATCCGAATCTCTCCATGTCTAGCGATCATCTGAATTCGCTAGCTATGACGTTGTTATAATATCTTTCTTTTTTGATTTTCTAATATCGCCTCTCGATAAGATTTACATTGTTGATTGGAGGAGAGCAATGTTGAATGATTTATCAATTTAAATTGTTGATGCGCAAAACGTGTTACAATTCGTTCATTTTCGCAAACATTTGTTTCTGTTAATCTCGTAATAGGTAATCTTCTATTCACATGCCATAGAAAAAATAGACAGAAAAGTCCACATGAGCTGGTACGAGGATGTTGTAATATATGCGAATTCCATTCTATTTTAGAGGAATTTTGAGTAATAAATTTTTTAATGTTTCCTTTCGGAAATGTGCCATAAGAACAAAAAAAAAAAAATGCCATTGCGGTTGTTGTCAAAATAGATCGCTTGCCAATGTTCTCCCTTCTTCGTAGAAGGATGCGTGTTTACAATAAATGATCGATAATATTCTCGTGTTTCGGGCAATAGATCACTCGCAAACACTCCGCCAAACGTTCCTCTAATTTTAGGATCGCTGAGGGCTAAACTTAACAGTGTTTGCGTGTCCATAGTATTTAATGGTCAACAAATATATTTCTACTTTTGTCAATTTCAATTAACGATTGCATTTCCATGTAGACTATTAATGTAACAGTTTCCGATAGTTCTCTATCGAATTTCAGGTGAATCGATATTTCACCGCTTCTGGCTATATTCATAAATGGATCGCTAGCAGAAAAATCTTGCGTGAGATCGAACACATACAAGCAAGTATTCTCTTTATATTCTTCTAATGTGACATTAGTATTGTGTTGAGCGAGGTCTGTGAACAAACTTAAATAGTTTCGAGCATACAGATTATTTTGATAAGAAGGTGTATAGGCTGTCATAGGGATTTGAACTCCGTTCTCCGATAACGAAATATAATTCAGATTATAATGTTGGAAATTAAACGGATTCTTCTTCAAATCTCCATTGAATGCAGAATTGGATACTAATCCTAGAATCATACGCGAGGGAAGAATTCCATTCATTGCATTAGGAATTATAACACTCTTCAATCCTGAACTGAGTGTGAATGTCTTAGTCTCAATTCTCGTGAAAGGCATTTGCACCAGAGATTGTTCTAATGCTTTTTCGTGGCCAACTAGAATTGAGCTCGATACATCACATTTTCTGATAAACAGACTTATATTTTCGATGTGTAAGCGATAACTTCCAGTGTTAGCTAAGAGAGCAAATTCGTCCTTTGCTTTTAACAAACGAATTCGTATCGTTGTTGCGCTAATTAAAAGACGTGGTTGAGTTCCTAAGTCAATATGAAGCATTCCGCACATATCAAATATTTTGCCTTCTTTAACCCGTTTCCATCTCTGTTTTAATCCAGCATTCTTTCCAGTATCTCCCAAATTAGTGTCATCATATTCACCGACAGTATCCTTGCAGAACAAACCAGCACTCAAAAAATTCTGTTGAGAAGATTGGGGATGAAACAGAACACTTTGTATAAAAGATTTGTAAGGATAATTACTTTCCGAAGAGATATTACGATCGTTAAGCGAGATGTGGCATTCGGAAAACATAGTGTTTAGCAAATAATTAATCGGTCCGCATCGATCATTTTCTGTAAAATTTGTTCCATCAGCTTTCAAAATTTTCGCCTGAACATTCAAAAACACATGCGATAAATCGAAATATGCATCTCCTAACCCGGTAACAAGAAATTCAATTGTATTGCTATCCGAAATGGAAGCAATCGGATGTATTTCTACAAATGAAGAATGATCAATCGCCAGTTGAATAGGCGATGAAACGAAAAGATCTAGTTCGCTTTTTGTGCAGTAGCAATTTTCCATGTTTTAGAGCTCTGAAAATACGTCTGGTTTATTTGATTTCCTACGCTTCGAGTGTTGCTTTCTAATAGTTTTCTTCCTTTTAAGACCTTTTCCACTTAATTTGCGAATAACATCGCTTGTTATTTCGCGTCCTGTTTGGCGAAACTGATCTCTAGCAGCATTGCGAAGCGATTTTCCTTGTGATACATCTTCAATTATATTTCTACCAGATGACAATAAACGTTTTCCTAAATATTTTCCAGCTTGCATCATCAGCGGTAAAGCAAATCGGCGCAAGTTACTGAAAATGCCATAACCTCTCTGAATGGGATAATGGGAAGAAAAGTAAGGGTCTGCATTGCCTGTTTGATTTAAATAATACGCAATACAATGTTCTGGTTGTAGCCTGTGACCGCGCTTCGACATGGTTGAAAGCAGATATGGAGATCGATGAGAATGTCATTGGATTTATATAAATTTCTTTCTGAAAGAGAGCACTAAGTTTGTTTTACCCGATATGAACTTAATAGGAGTACCGCTGCTAGTGCGCAATTGAATTTCAATAATATCAAAATATTGTTTTTTTACTCTGAAGTACAATGGCACAGAAAAATATTTAACAATCTGATCATTAGTTTCGTTTGCCACTGGGATAATTTTTAGAATAGATGTTGAGGAATCTCCTACCAAGGAAGGTGATACTATATCGCAGTATACATATATTTCTGTAATACCTGCGCGTAAATCCAAAGTATAATCAGATTTATAATCACCCTGACGAAATGTTCTTGCAGTAAATCCTAGCAAATCGCTAAGCTTTTCTGCAAAAGTGACTACAGTGTTTTGGGGAACGTGTAAACCCACCTTAGAATCAGGCAATAACTGTAATGCTATGAATTTGAATTCTTTGAATAAATCTTTAGCTTCGCGATACATACCACTAGATATTTTGTATGTGGCAGTTCTATTCTCTTTACGAATACTCGGAAAAACTTTATAACTGATCACGCGAAATTTTTCATCTTTTAATGAAGTAGCAGGCTGTGTATAGGAAAATTGTGTTTTTGTTTGTTCTCCTCGTATTACGAAGCTGTTATTAGATATGTTTAATGCAGTCATTAATCGAGGACAGGAATTTCGTCTGAGTTCGATATTTACATGCGATGGCAGCGAAACTGTTACTTGGTTATTATTGCTTTCAATTTTAATATCATTTGATAACGATATTTCTTTTAATTTGTTATTTATCTGTTCAATTAAATCCCCATCTTCCAGTATTATATCATAGGTTTGGTCTACAATCGGTTCTCTTGCAATCAGTGTAATTTCCTGATTTCTAAAAACTTCTTTATTTGGAGAACGATAATAAATATAAGCAAGAAATCCTAGTGGACTATTAGGTGTTATATCGTCTTTTGTTGGATCTAGGCTCAACAACCTTAGCAACTGACTTCCTTTTTCAGCTGTTGTAATCCATTCCCATCCTCGTTTCAATTCAATTTTCAGTTTCTTTCTCTTTTGAATCAAAGTAAATTTTAGGGGAGGATCAATAAAATATTTTTTCATATTTGCCATTATTCCTTCTACAAAGTCTAAGTGATCTTCATTGTAGAGAGGAATACGAAATGTTGGTAGTAATGTTTCTATTTCTACATCAATTTCTCTCTGAATGATATAAGAATCGTTGTAACGAGACTGAATTGTAAAGTACTTTCCTGGAAGAGTAGCTTCGGCTAAGCAACATTCCCATTCTCCGATCAAAGTGATAGGTTTGGCTAATTTCGTTCGAAAATGATCTGGTGTATTGTTAGGAAAATATTTCATACTAGCATTTGAAGGTAGAAGAACATGAAAGTCATTCAGGATTTCAACCATTCTGCTTTAATACAAGAATTAAATGAATCGTCGAAACCAACCCACTTCACCAAAAATTGTTGTGAAGCACCTTTCCCTTTAGTACGAATAATTTTTTCAATTGCCCAAAAATCCTTATCAGACTTATTTATTTTAACGAGTTCTTCGGTGTAAAATCTTCCTGTAATTTCCTTGCCGGAATGGTCTTGCAATGCATATGTAGGAGGGTTTGTTGGATAACGTTTGTAAATTCTAAACGTTTCTTCAGTCCATCCAGGAAGATAGCCTTTCTTAAAAACTTTCCTCGCTTTTGAAATCCTTACCACATCGTTAACTGCAAAGCGAAACTTGACTGGAGAGTCTACATTGTACAAGGATTTATATAAGCGAGGCTCATCAGCTTGTGTGACTTTGGCTGGCGCCATTCCATGACTTCGATGAACTGAATGGTTGTAAGAATCAACTATCAACGGTAAAATGTCTAAATATTTATAAGAATTTCGATATGTGAAAACACGATACATTTTATTTTGTAGTGTTCTGTGAGCTCTTTCCAAAATTGCACATTTTGCTTCACTTTTCGTTGAATAGTGATGGATATTATGTTTCTTGAACAGTGCACGAACTGTTTTATTGTGATACTCTTTCCCAAAATCTGTTTGAAGATTTCTTGGGTTTGCCTCTTTGAACACTTTGTTGAACACCTTAGCAATCGTATGGGCTTTCTTGTCTTTAATGGGAATTGCTCTTAAATATCTTGACATAACATCTATAATTGTTAGGAGGTATCGATAACCATTGTTAAAGCGTGATAGTTTTTGTAGATCTACCAAATAACTTTGCCACAACTCGTTCACTCCGTATGCAATTGTTTTCCGTCTTTGGAATTTATAGCGAACAGGAAAATGAAGTGTATAAGTATCTTCTCCAGAGAGAAATTTTCTAACGCGACTCTTCTTTACACCGCTAGCTTCTGACAGTCTCTTGACACCTCCAAACGAACCAGGTTCCTTTGGATCATAGTATAGTTTTTTTTAATCTTTCCACCTCTCCCAGTTTATGAGAGAAGGAGAAGTTTTGTTGTCTCTCTCTCGTATTCCTATTTCCGACCAATTTGTCCATTTTTGAGCTTCAGGTGAAGTATCAGTATTCGAGAGTTTCAATAATCTTTCCGCTGTTGTCAATCTCTTTGAATTAGAGTTCTCAGCGATATTTGGTGTTTCTGGCGAGAAGCCTGGTTCTTTATATTGTGGGTTTACTTGTGAGAGAAGTAGATGATCTCGAACATATTTATTGTGAATCCAGTCTAATGGTATGTTCGCGTCTAAAATTCCCTGAAGAAGAGTATTGAATCCTCGAGGCGGTTGTCTAGGAACTTTTTCATTCCTCATTAAATAACTGAACAAATCAATTCCATTACTTCTGTATTCTGGTTTCCCCTCTTTTTCCAATTCGTTTCTATCGTTAAATGTGTATCTCACTTCTCTCAGTTTTTCTAAAATCGGTAAGATATACTTCTTTCTCGATTTCGGAACTGCATATGCTATGTATTTTGCAATCATATTCATTCTGGGAGGAACAGGTATAGATAGTTCTTCCTTCTGGGTTTCTAGTTCTTGTAATAATTCCTTTGGAATCTCAAACGGTTTTGAAGGAGGAGGAGGTTGCATTAAACGCTGATATTTCGGTATCCAGTGTGCTAATAGCTTAGCTTTCACATCATCAGGTGTTTCTTCTTCGTGCAATAACTTTGAAATTTGATCTTCAACTCTTATTTCAGGCTTGTTCAGCTGATAGTATTCTGAAACAAGCTCTTTTGGAACTAATGCCATTTTTCTAGCCATTCTTAAATTCGTTTTGTTATAGCTTTTCCTATTACACCTCCGATAAGACTCAAAACACCTGGAAGGATGAGAGGTAAAAATCCTCCTCTTTGGTTAACAGTTAATATCTTGCGTTTTCGAGCGATAGAAATGTTTTTGTCGGCTAGCTGTCGAATGATTCGTTTATAACGACACAAATTTCGAACATTCAATCGGTTCGAGATATTCCCGTTTAATATGTTTTGACATATTTCACACAGTGTTTTTATCTGTTCGATGGTGGCAGTCTTCAATATAGCATTTCGCTGTTTAGGACTCGCGGCGGATAAAATATGCAACAAATGTACATGTCGTTTAATTCTATTCATTTTTCTTCTGGCACATATACCCAATTTATACCGTTATGATCTGGAAAAATGGATTGTCGTAATCTTAATTCTTCATCCGTTGTTGGAAAGCAATCAACTAGTAAGAAGTGATATTTTTCCGATGTTGCCTTTTTATAGGCTTCCATAAAAAATTTGGAACGATTAGGAAACACTTGTCTTCCAAAACAAGCGATTTGCGATTGATCTCTGTTGTTTCGGAAAAGTATTATATAGTGAGCATTCAAACTAATATCCCTAGCAATTCTAATGCGGGGAAAAAGGTTTTGTGTTATTAAAATTATGCTGAAATTTTTATGATGAGATCCAACAGTAAACATTTGCGATATCTCAGGTGTTAAATTGTTCATAAGATCATCAAGAATCAAAAGATCAAAATGTTCATCTTCTGTTGGCAAACCTGCTATGAATTTAATATTTCTTTCTTCGTGAAACCAGGGTTGAAAGATTTTATAACACCATACAACTTTTTTTATCGGTGCTTCGTATATTTTCTCAGAAACAATTTTCCGCACTAAATGAGTTTTTCCGCTTTGACTGGGACCATTAATGATCATCGACGATGGAAATTTAAGTCGAAGCAACATGATCGGTAACAGGTCAACACATTTCGCAAACTTTTCTAAATTCTTTTTCTGTTAATTGAACTCCCACAATCTCAGGAATTGGATTGGTTGGAGAAAAAATATCGCAAATCGAATATCTGTTCTTTATCTTTGAAGCAGATATGAAGAAAAATTTTTCTTCCTATATGCTTAGAAACGAAGCACGATGTGTTTGTGATATTCACTTTTTGAGATAGATCCGATGGTGTTTGCGCTTGCAAATAAATCAAAAAAATTATGTATTCTACAATTATAACACTTAGTAATATCACTGCATTAGATAAAATTTGTTTCGACATCTTTGTCTTTCGAAGCCGACATAGAGAAACGAAATAATTTTGCTCCAAAAGTTTCATATACTTTTTCCACTTTATTCCGAAAACCAAAAATATGCTGTTTATATACTTTCTCGCAATTAAGTAAAAAATAAAAAATGAATAACAAAAAAATTTTAAAAAATAATTAAGGAAAATGTTCTGAAAAGAACAAAACCTATTCTTTAAAAATATAGGATGTAAATAAATTATATATTGCTAAATATCATTTTTTTTATCTACATGGGTAACAATTATATATTTCTTTTGGAGAGTCTCTGGAGTTCGAACCTGTGATCTCTGTGCTTACTTAAAAAGAATCGATAGTTTAGAATCTTGCTTGTATTATGATTCTAAGCCATCGACTCTTGTTCAGAAAACGTATATAATAGTTTTTATCTTACAATAAAACTTTTTTTAAGTTTGCCACGCATTTAATTCATCTTCGTTGCATTTAATTTCTAGGTTAAGATTATCCCACTCGCACTTGTTTTTGAGAATTGTGTCAGTCTTGAATAATCATCAGAATTTTGGGCGTCGTAGCTATAATACAACATTTTTTTATCTTTAATGGAAGAGATGTGAAACCTAATAAGGCGTGTAGAAAAAAAACTCCTACTGTCGACCAACGTATTATCTTCCCACATAATCCTAACTAATTCGGATTCCAACTTCGCAAAAGTTTACAACTCGAAGTAGGCGTCAGACTTCGCCAGCGCATTTTTCCTCTCTAATGGAAGATACATGAGATTTAGTAATGTGGGTAGAAAAACCCCCACTTTCGCGCATTTAAGTAAAATGTGTTTCATTTCCATCAGACAGTGTTATGGAGGATACTCAAGATTCGTTCAACAGAAGTTTAAGAGCGAGGTATAGAAACTCTAATTCGATAACTGTTCCAAGACAGCCGAACACAGAGTCGAGACTTATGTTGATCGCTCGTCTACTTAGAACCTATAAACAAAATACGGATCCAAATATGCCTCCGCAACGGCGTGGAGGCTAGGTAAGTGAAATTTTTTCCGATAAATATTTTAATTATTATCGGTTTATGATTTTTCGGCGAAACCCCGGGTAAACAAAAAAAAACGACCGAGATTAAGCCATTACCCCACTCCGGGTCTCGGTGGAAAATGGCCTGCTGTTCTTACCAATACTAATTAATGCTATCTGCAGGTATTGAGTTAAGAAAAGCAATTATTCATAACATAACACAACATTTTTTCATGAGTTGAATATTATAGGGAAATTAGGTATGTGATTTCAACCTGGGCCACAATCCCGCAAGCGCAAATTTGGGCCAGGTTCCCTCAAGCGCAAAAGTGGCCCAGGTTCTTTCACCTATATACTACTGGTGTTCAATCCCTGCTTTGGCCAAACGCGTTGCATTTTTATTTTAACTCCCATTTATGAAAATTTTTCTTTTCATTCTAGAGCAGTATTCCGTGTTGAATTAGAAGTTTTATTTGCCATGTCTGTCATTGCTTTTCAAATGTATGATGAAAACAATATCTTTTGTAGAAATGACTAGAAATTGATAATACGTAAACTCCAGAAAAATAAAATTTACCCGTGGCCTGTTAGCTCAGTTGGTTAGTGCGTCGTGCTAATAACGCGAAGGTCGTGGGTTCAATCCCCTCATGGGACAAACGTGTTACATTTTTATTTTAACTCCGAACTAAAAAAAAAATTTTTTTTCTTCTAGAGCAGTATTCCGCGTTGAATTAGAAGTTTTAATTGCCATGTCTGTACCTGCTATTTTAAAGCTTTTCAAATGTTTGATACAAACAATATCTTTTGTAGAAATGACTAGAAATTGAACATACGTTAACTCCAGAAAAAAAACGTTTACATGTGGCCTGTTAGCTCAGTTGTTTAGAGCGTCGTGCTAATAACGGGAAGGTGGGGTGTTCTATCCCTGCTTTGGCCAAACGCGTTGCGTTTTTATTTTAACTCCGAACTAAAAAAGTCTTTTTTTTTTCAATCTAGAGCTGTATTCCGTGTTGAATTAGAAGTTTTATTTGCCATGTCTG
Organism: Latrodectus geometricus; assembly: GCA_026290005.1. NCBI lineage: Eukaryota > Metazoa > Arthropoda > Arachnida > Araneae > Theridiidae > Latrodectus > Latrodectus geometricus. The sequence continues at coordinate 24,392 of JAPDSC010041759.1, forward strand.
TCATTGC
>JAPDSC010041767.1:0-11695 GCA_026290005.1 Latrodectus geometricus
CTTTACTTCCTAAGGAAGTAGAGTACATTCCTTATTTTAATTATTCCCTATAAACAGATTTACATATATATTCACTGATATTGAAATAACTTTCATGAATATAAAAAATTAACGATTTAAACTAAAATGATGGATTATATGCTTTAAATGGCACAACTACTGATGTAGTTGAAAAGAACTAATTAACTTGTTGCTAGTCTGAAACTCACATGAATTTCAAATATGAATCTGCTTCAATGCTTGAAAATACTGAAAATTTAAATGAAAAAAGTATGATAATTGTGCTAGAACTGAAGGAGAGATTTCTGTGTTTAAAGATGCATTAAAAAAATTGATTGACTTCGTCAAATGTGCTTTACGAAACTTGTACAATTCTTTGTCAATCTCAAATAAAATTAAAAATAAAACTAAATTGTATAAAAATACAGAGAGAAAATTTGAAATCTTAGAGAATTTGATTTGAAGTAAGATTTATCTCTATTTAAAGATAATGTTTATTTGTATACATATAATGCACATTATATGTGTTTTAAAAGTGAAAAATGCTTTAGGTTAAAACTTTTTGCAATTATTTCATAACTTTTAAAAGAATAATAACTATATTTAAAAACTATCAATATTTTCTCAAAAAGACTTCAAAGATAGTTTTTGAAGACATGTAATTCAATTATGCCAAAACCATACAACATTACAATGAAATTAAATATTTCAAAATTACTTTATACTCAAAAAATAAAAATATATTCAGTTTCTAATTAACTGTACTCTTTAAATTTGACAAACTAAATGCAAATCTGTTTATTGTTACAGGTATATGGATATTTTGAAAATCTTAATTTAAGGAAAGGATGAAATATGATAACATACAGATAAGGAACAAAATTGGAATTGAGAATTTAAAATTTTATATTAATAATAGCCATTAAGTTCATTGAAATTTGCACTCCATTAATAAAAATCATGATTTGTCAAATGTGCGGGGAAAAAAAAAAAAAAAAACAAGGATCAATGAAAGTAATATCAGGAAATTGTGGATCCAGTGGGAGATGTTCCACTTCGTCATTATGTTAATTTAATCTTGTTTGAATACAGCAAGCATGTGAATAGGATTGTTATCATATTGGAAGAAAATAACCAGACAATCAACATAAATGTTTGCCAATAAAAGTTCTCATCAGACTCGGGATTGTGTCAAAAATCTGCTATGTGTAATGAAGTAAATGATTGCCAGTAGCTCCTACTGCTGTGAGAAATTTTCAGGATTTCACCAAAAATGTATTTGTGTCTAGCATTTACTGACAACATTAACTTTGAGGTAGCCATTTTGCTTTAATTAGTCTTACAATGCAGAACTTGTTGTGAATTTAGTTCAGGAAATGTATGTCCATTTCGGAAGTTATCTGTGGCAAAACAAGTTACTAAGCAAATATTATCTTCATTATCTTTTTATTTTTTCATGCTTTTGCATGTGGCCACTGTTTGACTTTGTAGAGAATACTTTTTCCATGTTTATATAGGATGTCAATTCTTAACAAGATTACTGGATTATGGATACAGTAAAACAAACTTCAATAATCATCCATCTTTACATGTTGACATAATGCTACTTTGCTAAAAACAAAATTTCTCTTGCAACCTTCATATTTTTCATGCAAACCAATAAATCTTGATTGACATTTTTTTTCAACCAAAAAGTGACTGATTGTTGAGCTATATTCCTTTTATTGTGGTTTATACTTTGACATTACTTGTGTGTGAAAGACCTAATGCCTAAGACTTAACATCCACTTTATTAACTTCCAGAAATTTTCATAAATAGTGGTACATATTTAAGTATCACAAAGGAGGAAACCTGGAAAGTTCCCAAGTATCTTCCATAACAGACATGCATGCAGAAACGTAACATTTATTATTCAAAAGTGATTGTGATTGAAACCAGAAATTTTTGGTCCAAAGAGTGGTGTCTTAAAGTTAAACCACTATGATCCCTTAGGTGTTTATTTTGTAGGGAATGTAAATTTTTTTTGGCTGCTAAAAAATTTATACATATTTAAAAATAATAATAATAAATCTATATTTTTTTTAAAAAAATGAGTAAAAAATTACAAAGATTAGAATTTTACAGGTGACAACATTCTATTTTTATGGTTTATAATCCTTCAGAGGGGGAAATAAATTTTTCTAAATTCTATAAGCAGCAATATTTAGTATCTAATACTGAATAACTTAAAAGAACAACTTGAGAAAAACCCAATTCATCTAATAACATGAAGTCAAGTATTTTACTTATGAGAGATCCTTTTAATCAGCTCATGTTTTAATGTAAATATAGTTTGTCAGAATAAATTCCATTGCTATTGTGATTGATTTTGGCATCATTTCAAATCATCATTAACATCATTCTATTGTCATTTCAAAGCATTAATTACAATAACGATTTGGGAATGATCAATGAAAGAATTTCTATATAACTATTAATTTATAACTAAAATTAATTAAATATAACTCTAATAATATACTAAATTGACTAAAATTTATTGAATACATAAATTAAATGCTTAAATTAAACACATTATAATCTACAATTCATTTAATAATGACACATATGAATTTGTGTTATCTGCATACTTGAACTAGGTTGTTTATCATATAACATTCAATTTTTTCATATAAGAACTAATTAGAATGGAACCTATAGTCTAAAATGGATTCCAAACAATTATAAATATCCAAGATTGATGGTGGGTACCAATGAACTGCTGAACCAAAGTCCATATAAAAGAAACAAAATAAGCATTCAGTTATTCAAGATAAATATGTGATGATACTTCATTTTGAATAATTTACTTTAATGGTAAAAAAGATTAATTATTCAAACTTTTTTTTTTTTATCTAACAAATTGTTTTTCTGGAGAAAAGATAATTTTACTCAAGATGAAAAACAATTTAAAAGTGCAATAAAATTCAATTTTAATAATTTACAATGGTTGGAAAAATCAGCTATAAAATAAACTTGTCATTAAATTTTCTTTTAAAATAGTAAGGAAAATTATAGTCATTAAAAAATGATTATTTATATCACATAGGTCTCCTAAAATAAAAGTTGATATGTATATGAGTTAATTTTATTAAAATAAAGAATATCATTAAAATAAAGAGTATCAGTTATTAATATAAAAAAACTACTATAGTGTATTGTTAATTTACATTGGAGTTATTTAGAAAATAGACATGAACAATCAATTTTATTTCAGATTGGGAAACAATTTTACAAAATAACTGAATGCTTGCAAAACTAAATTTTTCAATGCTTATTTTCCCTAGTATTTATAATAAAACATTTTATTTTTAATGATGGATAATGTACTTTCATAATAGGTTACATTTGCACCATTTAGCATCTACGTTTTCTCACACAGATTTTACCATATTGCATGCAAAATTTTAATAGTTTTTAATTTTAAATTGCTGAAATATTTTAATAAAAGCCACTAATAGATAAGCATTTAACCCTTCTTTGCATGATTTTTTCTTTATTGGTGAAATAAATCAAGTTGATATAATTCATGTTCAAAATTAAAGGAAAAATGGTTAAAAAAAATCTTAGTATATATTTATAGTATAAATTTAGCAAAAAACAATATGCTAAAAATTTCCATCATCATCCAAAGTTAGATCATTAGCTTAGTACTAAATAGAAATAAAAGAGGAAAATAACACGTGTTACAAACCTTTCTTCCACTCATTTTCAATTTTTTAGCAATAGAAACTCTAATATAATAAAACAAAATTAAAAACGAAATCATACGTTTATTGCAACTACAAACAGCGGAATGAGACAACTTTAAGCACTGATAATGACACTTGTTTATTTTTGACAGCTATGTTTCTTTTTATGCAATGGACATTAATTAAGAAGGTATCCAAACACGATCAACTTAAAGTGAACTTGTTCTTTTATATAATTTGTGGGCATTATAGGTTATGATAAAAATTTCCACCATTATGCAAAGAAGGGTTAACAATCAAGGCAAACTTTAATACCTGTCTTTTTATAGTATCTAAAAATTTGTTTCGAGTTTGTAAGATTTTTCAAAATCTTCAAGTTGAATAAGTTAAAATCATGTTAAAACAAAATGCTAATAGGGATCCATCATTTTTTGAGTACCTATAATTGAATTTCATTTATCAACATCCAGCTATTGTATAATAGGTTATGAATAGTTTTACTATTATGCACAAAAATGAAATGTGATTTTTGTATATAATGAAATTATAATTTTATTGCTGTTTCCCAAATCTTGAATATATGCTGAAACAAATGAAAAACAGTGAATATGAAATATTAGCATTTTGAAAATTAGATTCTCTGAACAGTGTTTATTTCTAATAATTTAAAAAACAAAGTTAAGAACATTAACAGTAATTAATTAGTTATATTAATAATTAAGATTTTGTATCTCATATATATATATCTTTTTCAACATATACCTGATCAAAATACCCCTTTACAAAATGTTAAAAATATAATATACCTAAGGAGTCCTAACATGAAATTGTAACTAATGAGTAAGTGAATATATATATAAAATATTATCATAGTTATTACTACAAATAGCATTTGTAAAATATTTAGCAAAACCTGTTTTTTTTTTTTTTTTTAGGTTTAGTTTGTTGTTGAACAGTCACTTTTTACACATGAAGGCTTATTAGACCAGGACCTAGTTTAAAATGGATTCTGGCAATATCCATTCCCAAGGTGGGACTCAAACTCATGAAATGTTGAACCAAAGGATTGAATGCACTAATCATTCAGCTATAAATTCAGTAACTACTTTACTAAAATCTCCTTTTAAGAAATAACTATTTAGAAGGAAATTTAATGAATAAATAGATAAAAATATTAATATTTTATTTAGTAATAAAAAATATTTCTACATAGTATTTGACAAACACTATAATAATCTTGTTAAAAACGTTTTTTTTTTTTTTTTCCCCCAAACTTTTTAGGCAAAAGATGATTTAAAATAAAATAAGATTAAAAATAATATAACACATATATAGTTAATATAATTATTTAAAGTAAATACTAAGTGTCTCCAAAAATTAGTTTTAAGCATTTTTTAATATTATCTAATTTTTTCACTTTAAAGTGCATTTTTGTAAAGCTTCAGCTTTGTATACCTATCAAATGCCTTTCAACAACTCAAGTTTTTGAAAAGACTTTAAAAAACTTTTTGTTTTTAAAGAGTTTTTTTTCAGCATTAAATATCTAAAACATATATATTAAAGGTAATATAGAAATAAAGGTGTTTATGGAAAAGACTAATTATAAAAATTTTGATAACAGAATTTAATCCAAAATATAATGACAAAAAATATGTAAAATAATAAAAAAAGAAAATACTATACTTTTAAAATATAATGTTTACTCCATATCCAAAAGTTCATGGTATTTCATGAAAAAAATTTTTTTAGGGAATTTTTTAATTACCAATAGAAAATACTATTTTTGTGGCAGCATTATGGCATTTTATTCACCCACAGGTCAGTTGGCACAATTACTAATGCATAAAAGTGCTTACAAATTTCTTTAAAAGACAATGGATTTATAGCTATTTCTCAAAAAATACAGTTAGGAAGTTTTTTTTGTTTTGTAAAATAAGCTTTAAACACTCTAGTTGCCAAAATTTAAGTTTATTAAAAAAAATTATTTTTAACAAATATTTTTTCTATTTATAAAATCTTTGTCCTTCTGATTTTAATAACTTATAAACATTTCTCCTTGGTACAAGGAAGTTTTATACAAGTAAAGCACTACTTCCTCTATACAAGGAAGGATATAAAAATCCTATTTGGCTTAGTTGTGTAACAACAGATTTATGAAATCCTTGCATCAGAAAAAATGATCACTATTATATTTGCAATAAATTAGCTTGCATATTACAATAATTGCATTAAAAATTATTATAATATGCAAGCTAATTTAATTATTATTATAATATAATTGCAGAGATTTCAATTGCATTACAAATTGCTTTTTATAAAACTATTCTAAAAATATAAATGTTTTCTGCTGTCCAACAAGTGAGCATCACACAATACTTCATTTTCAAAATATCAAATGAGACTTCCTAAAAGTCCCTAAATTTAACCACATATCAAGATAAAACATAAATGAGTTTTTTTTTTTTTTTTTTTGTGCGTGTATAGTTAATTTCAGCTAATTTAAACATTATTTAGTTTAAAACTGTCTTTAAATTATTTCAAGAACAATGATAATTCAAGATATTAAATATATCTGAAATAAAAGTTTCAAACACAATATCTATACACCACTGTTAAGATTTTATGTCCTATTTTAATTTCACTTTTCTCCCAATATTTGAGAAGATTGAGTAAATTTACAACCTGATGACCTACGGATCTTATTTTTAGTGACTAAATATTCAAAAGCAGTTTCATTTGCAGGTTTGGTTATATCAAATGTACATTTAAAAGCTTTGTATTAACATCTATTGCAGACGAAAATCTCAATTTTTTTCAATATAAATGATGAAATTTTTAAAACTATTTAAAATTAAATATATTCTAGTAAGATAAAGGACATTTTCAAAATAAATATACACAGCACAATAATTCGGGATACCTCAACATTCATGAAAAAATACACTTGCATACAGATAGAAAAAATTGTGATTGCTGGAAAGATATAGTAAAGTATATAATAAAATAAAGTATAACTATTCACAAAAATAAAACTATTGAATTATTATTTAGTTTCTTAAGGATTTACTTTTATTATATGCAGTAAAATAATTAAAAATTTTAAATAAAAAGAACTCAAAACTAATAACTTTTTAGAAGTTAAGATAGATTTTAAGAAATTACTTCATAAACAGGAATTTCATAATTTAAATAAACATTTTATTAATTTATGATTTTTCTATGTATCTTTGAATGATATAAAAACGTAATTTTTTTTTATACATATTTTCAGCATATCAAAATTAATGAATTATATACAAATTGTCATAAATTTGGAAGAAAACCTGTTATATTTTTCATTTCATTTAAAATTATAATTAAGATTTTAGACCTCAAAATTTTAATTAATTCATATTTAAAAAAAAAGAATAAACTATAAAATGTAGTTTAACTTATAGAAAAAAATTATTATTCTATATAAAAATGTTAGATAATATACAATAATTTTAGTTACAAATAAGTTACATGCCAAATTTGGCAAGTTTCTACTTGAGGAATTTGGTGCATATCTTAATTTTAAAATCTTTATATGCAGAATTGTATTTCTTTCCATTCACTGCTGAAAGAGCCAATCTGACCATCTCATAAAATTTTCTCATATGAATTAGTATTAAAATTATTTTGGAGTCTGTTTAAATCAAATCTGCAATAAAAATATTAAGTTGGTTTTTATACTAATCTTTAATAGACAGTAAATATAATGGAAAGGTAATAAGAAATCAATACAGATTGCTACAAAGAAACATTTATTTAACAAGTGACAATGCATTGCTGTACAGTAGACATCCTCTGCTCCAGAGCTGATCAAATTTACTGAAGCAGAATCATAACACTATATCATATTTTACATTATCATTTATTCAACAAATGCACTTTGTTACTTTCATGGAATGATATCTAGATTATAAATAAGAAGGCTGTTACCAAAGCTCTCCATCCTTCTCCTTAGATGGTACTTCAATAACCCGAGGACGATCAATAATTCTGGCAGTACGATTACCTTTTTCTACAATACCAATTATCCATGCAGAAAAGCCCTCTTGTTTCTCAATTTCTTTACAATAGGCAGCAGCCTGCTCACGGGGCAGGCAAATTAAAAGTCCACCTGAGGTTTCCACAGAATGACCTTGGAGAAGCTGAAATGTGCTGCCACAAGCTTTTGCGATAGCTGCCATCTTTGCTATCACAGGAAGGTTATGGATAACAAACGAAACTTCATTCTTTTGTATTTTTGCTAGGTTTTGAGCATGTCCTAGCAATCCAAATCCAGTAATATCTGTAGCTCCATGGGCATTATATTTGTGCATTAGGCGAGAAGCCACTCGATTTAGTCGTGCCATTACATCAATAGCTCGTTGATATGCTTTTTCCACGTCGCTTTTAGTTATAACCAACTTTATCCTATTCCACCTCTCTGGCACATCTAACCATTGATATGCACTGACGGCTATTTGTGTACCGAGAGGTTTCGTTAGAACTAGCACATCGCCGACCACAGCATTGTCAGGAACTATGAATTCATTCTGCTGGCAAACTGCTGAAGCGACGCCACCTATTGTCAACCATGGATTGAGTATGGTTTGTCCGCCTGTTACGTTAGTGCCCGCTTCGTTTGCACAATCTTTGAAGCCTCTCATGATGATAGGTATGACGACATCTCGCTCGAGATTACTCATCTTGTTGCTGACTGCCAGAAGCATCAACATGTTGTCGCAGTCAGTGACACCCATTGCGTACAAATCGCTTAAAACATTCGCGCAAGTAATCCTTCCCATGAGATAGGGATCATCACAGAGTGGATAGAAAAAATCTGTGGTCTGAACAAGTGATAGCCCCATGTGTCTCAATGGTGTCACACTACAGTCCATACCAATACCGACTCTTGGAATCGGTATTTGCATAAACTGGGCTCCTACATCTTGCATATATCCATCTTGATCCAGCCCCTCCAGGAGTTTATTTAAAGCCTCCTGGGGGACTTTACATCCTCATCCTCGCATTTCTGCGAACTTCGTCAGTCGGAAAGAGGCATCTAAGCCATGGGCAACAGGATCAAATTGACTACGAACACACCATGGAGTATTGCCGACTTCTAATTCTACAGACGCTAGATACACTTGGGCAGGAGTCTCCATCGTAGAAAATTATTTACTGTTTAAAACAATTACTAGTAATGAAACAAGGATGTAAACAAATTACTAATTAATATCGAATTGCCAATTTCAACCCGCTTATCTGTAACAGTTACGGACTCCGTTAAATCGTAATTTAAAATATTTTCGTAAAACAGTAATAAACTAAATAATTTATATGAATACTGATAAAAATATATTTAAAATTAAGTGTTAAGATTGAAAACTTAAAATTTACAAACTTAAATATCAATCAAACTAGTGAATCAAAATAATTGATTATGTTTGGTTGATGGCTTGATTTTATACACGAGAAAAATAAATCAAGTAAATTTCTTTATCAATGACATATTTTAATATATTTATAATTACATAACTTTTATCTTGCTATATTTATATTTAAATTATTCTTCTTATAATGAAAGTTTCAGGCTGGATTAAGTGTTTGGTTATTTTTGCAGACAAAGACAAGTGAAATGTTTGGCTTCTAGAATCTAGAGCTAAAAGTAGAGGAGAAGACAAATCCAATTAAAAGCACAGAATAGAAATGAAGAAACCCAGGAAAAACTGCCATCTTAATTGGACCATAAAATACACTTACCGTACGTTGAACTTACGCATGTAATATATTGCTTTTTAAACTTAAGCGTCACATTACAGAAAAATGTATAAAAAAAGTAAATACTTCTAAAATATTTAATTAAAATTTCTTCATATTTTTAACTGAAATCTGTAAATAAATAAATTCGAAAATATCTAGTTTCTTGAATCAGAATTATTTTACACATTTATTTCCTGTATTATTATCACATTAGATAAATCAACATTAATATTAGAATTAATAAATAACTTACTCTTAAAATTAAGACTTTTAATTTTTATACTTCATATAATGAACAAGAATTTTATGATAATTTTAAATTTTATATATTATCAAACAAGAATTTTGCAATAATTTGAAAAAATTCTAATCAGTACGTTAAAATAAAAAGTTATGAAAGTGTAAGAAAATAAAATCACTGACATTTAAAGAAATATTAAATTATTTTGCAAGCAAATTTTGCTAATATTTAGATAAAATATGATTGTTTTCTTAACTTTTAACTTTACTACGAGGATGAGTATTAAGTAAAACGCGCGTGCGCAATAAACCAATGGACCACAAAGACATTTCAGAATGACAAACTTTATTAAGATCTAAGACGTCGAAGCAAAAGAAACATATTTATAAAACATGGACGGGAACTAGATGGGAGAATAGACTTTTCCCAATCTAGGAGAATATATTTACTTAAGCATAGGATTTGCTTAATGGATAGATGAAACATTTATCTTCATTGTTAATACATGATAGCACTTAACACGTTTGCTGTCATATAAGGGAAAATAGCAATCAAAACGATGCCTCCTGTAGAAATGAATTATTTTCCACAGTTCAATTCGAAGAAGAAGTCTTCAGACAAGAATATCTCAGGTTCAACTAGAAGTAAATGAATCTGAAAACACAAAGTATTGTTTATATCATGCATATTTCCGTTACAAAGATTTATTTACGTACTGAAAGCGGTAAAAGATTTTTGAAATCAAAAGATGAAACGTACGTTTAACTTATTGATGACGTTTGATTGATGAATTTAGTTTTTGTTGTTGACATAATAAGTAATTTAATGTACTGAATCAAAATTGCTTGGAAAAAGTATGCAAGAGCAGAATTAATTGGATTTAATAATGTTTTCAACAACTATATAAAGCTAATATCCCCACAGTTAATGAGAAATGAATTAACGAATTTCAAAAATATTACTGACTAATAATTTAGAAAAGAAGGTACATTAAACAGAGAAATACTACGATGAAATAATAAAATACCCCGAACTTGAGAAATTTTTTAGAATTTATGAGAATAGAACCAATTGTTACATAAATGTTTTACCCATTTGGCAATATTGGTGTGAAAGAAATAACTCTGAAAATATAAATTACATATTCAATTTATTTCTTGAAAAAACTAATTTTTTTCTCTTTCTTCAAAATATCCTGCAAAATGACATAATTTAAAAAGCATGTAGTTTAGAAACTAAGAATAAATTCTTATGATCTAATAGACAGGTATCCTAATTTGGAAACAAAATGTTGCATTTCCTTTAACACCGTTTTTCGGCTCTATTTTGTGTGAATCAACATTTTCAATAATGATATAATTAAGGCAACACAGATGCCAACTTAAAATCTGGTGCAAGATTAGTAGTTTATATACTCAGATATTCAAGATTATAGAAGAGTCTTCTACTACTCATAACTAATTTTAAGTTTAAATGAACGAATTTTAAATGAACATGATTTACTTTGAATGAATTTCAAATTTTATGATAGCAATTGAATCGTTTAATAATATATTTGTGGCTAACAGTGGCTCACATTTTATTTCAAACTCGGATTTAAAAGAACTCTGCAATTTTTACATCAATTTCAAGCAAAATTTGATTTAACTTAAGCATCACGCAGAAAACAGCGTTCGCACGGCCTTACTCTCAAAACTGATTTGTCTATTTCTTGTCAAACGTATCAAAATTTTTGGATGCTTAGTGAATATTTTTATTATTCAAACATTTTTTTCAAATTTTACTACTCTTATATTTATTTTGATTTGTTCAGACATTCTTAAAACAATATTAGAAACTAAGATAGCCCTTAATCAGTTTAAACATATTTAAATCTGTTCACTAAATTGATTTAAGATAACTCAGCTATATATATATATATATATATATATATATATATATATATATATATAT
>JAPDSC010041774.1:0-114172 GCA_026290005.1 Latrodectus geometricus
GGAATCTATTGCTCAATACGGATTCTTCAAACCATCTCAATTCTCCATGATTGAAGTAAAAATAAAATTCATATAGTGAACTGACCACCAGAACGTTAAACAGTAAAAAGGATATATTTGACGAAGATTATGCAGCCATAAAAAGTAAAAATAATGCATACCAATACATATTAAGTTCACAAAACTTGGTTAAAGAATATAAAACAAAAATTCATGAAGTGAACAGGGAGTATATTCCATGACCTTTTTAGAGATGTTGAACACTTCAAAGAATTAAATGAACTTTCTTCCATAATATCTATCTTGATCACAAAAATTTCTAGCCAAAGAGTAAACCAAAGTAAAAATAGTAAATAATCTTGAGTGACAAAATTAAGAGAGGTCTTTCAAAGATGAATGAATACTTTGAAATTCTACAGAATGAGAATTGCCTCCCTTCAAAACATGCTGAGCTAAAATCAATATTACACTTTTTCATTAACTGTAATTGAGGAGAGAATTTTAAATAACTAGTTAAGGTCCTGGCTCCAAAAGATGATTCTATCTGAATTAAAAGCTAGGCAAAAAGGGGAAGATCAAATTCCTTAATTTAATTTTTAATATCTTGATATATATATATCTTTACCCCAAGCATTTCCTTGAAGTGGTAAAATTGAAAGTAAATCTTCTTTTACAGAGCAATCATTAAAAACCGTTCTAAAAGATATGCTTAATTGAGCAGTATTACGTATGTCTGTTGATTTGTCAAACTTCAAACTCAAAAAACGAATTTTTTTATATATTTCTTTTGTTACTTAATATTTTCAATCGCTGATTCTATTCAGCGAGTCTTGACAGTTGAACAATTTCAACGGCTGTAATTATTATTATTTTTTTTTTTTTTAAACTCTTCAAAAAATGTTTCTGATGCAGCGACCATCACTTCTTTAATTATGTTTCCATCGTCGCGAATGGTTTCTTGTACACTACAAGGATACGTGCAATCTTCAATGAAGAAACTGAAGAGATTCTCGATTCTGTTACACATTTAGTGAATAAAAATTGATGGACTTATTATTGCTGATTTCCATTTTTTTTTTTTTTCTTAAATTAGCCCCATGTCAATCCACGTTTTTTTAATTATATATATATATATATATATATATATATATATATATATATATATATTCATAATCAGCCATAATTTGGATGTCTATTTAAATAGAAAATTATTTTAGCATGCACGCACACATAAGCCTTTAATAATATATCTAAATCTTAAAATGAATAAAAAAAATTCTAAGCCTGGTAAAATTACATGAATTCATAAGCATAATTCAACTGAGTTAAACTCAAAAAATCACAAATATTGTGGTAAATTTCAAATAATGAATGAAACTAAAATCATGATAACAATAAAAATATACAAAATGCACATTACAAAATTTAAAGAGCAAGGTGTTGTGTTTACCGATATCCTCAGAAATGCTTATTATTCCCAGCTTCTGATAAATACGAAAACGATTATAAGTATCATCATCGGAACATATAGAAACCAAATATTCACAAAAAGTGAAAATGCGAAAGATACAAATTTAAGACTCCAATCAAATGAAAGATTAAAAGCACCAAGCATTACCGAATTAAATTATCAATGTTTCTGTGCGCCTTTTGTTAAAAGGAGAGAAGTTGAGTTGAAACGATCATTTAATTTTTGTATTGGAGTAATTCAAGCAAGGATTGTAAATTTCCCCAAATTTTCTGCTTATGTAATTTTTGCAATTTGGCATCAACGTAGCGTTTTTACTGTTAAATCACTCATAATTCTTTTAAACTTCGACATCATGACTGCATAACTTAGGGATCTTACTACATACGTGAAGAAAGTATTCAATTATTTTATAATGTCTTGCTAAATATCTCTTATGACTATAATAGCTAAACATATTTTAAAAATTAAAAAATAAATGAATTGTTAATTTTAAAATATTTTTCCGTCATAGTACCTAATCGGCTATAGAGAGAGCACACTTTGCTCGTAAGGCAAGAGGCACGCGCGCTGCTTTAAATTATTTTACTTCTTCCACATACTTCTGTAATTCAAATATAGAAATGTTAATATGTGCCATAAATGACTTTACATTTTAAACAACATAATTTTTTTTTTTTATATTTGGGTGTTAAATTTATATTTTGATTGAGTTTCAACTTATAAGAGTTAATTAAATACATTTATGAAACACTTGTTAAAAAACAATAAAGTTTGTAACCATGTTTAAAAAAAAAAAAGCAATCCATTTATGTTGAAAGTTTGATGTCTATTAATCTCCCTTCAACTTATTTTTTTTTTCGGTGAAAATGCGCTTTAGGTCCCTTACTCTGCCAACTTGGCGAAAGTATGCTGTGGGTCCCGTACTTGGCGGGTTTTCAAAAACGCTGTTGCCATGACGATAATGGAATACGATTTATAACTAATCAGCAACCAATGAAAATGACCGATTTTTCAAACTGAAACTAATTAACGACCAATGAAAATGTTAAAACAAAAACCAATTAATGCGCGAAAAAACGCAAATTATTTCCTACGGAGGTTGCCATAAAGAGCTCATTGGGTATAAAAACGTCCGGTTTACCACGCTAGGTGCATTTATCGCCAAGTTGGCAGAGTAGGGGACCTAAAGCGCAGATTAACGTTTTTTTCTTTTTAATATTAAGTCTTTTACTATGTTTTCCCACAGAATATTACTTTTAAGGTTGTGTGTGAATTCAGAGAACACTGTGGTTTTTGAAGACTCTACTTTCAGAGTCGTACTAAATACAAGAAGCTGCACTGAAAATAAAATTCATAAAACAGACTAAAACGTTGTATTTTACATTACATATACATTAATAATAAAAAATTCCCACGTTTGATTGCACTCTGGATTGGATTACCTCTTTTTGCTTTTTTTATTTATCTACAAGAATAGTTTTAAAAAATTGTGTATAGATGATAGCGAAACAGATTGACACCAACTATACAGTATTGAATTGAATATTCAAAAAAACTATAACAAGCAGCTTTTTTGTTAATCTTTAGAGCATTCTTAACCTTACCAAAAGATTTTTAACAGAGAAGGGGACCTGGAAAACTTTCAAAAACAAATTCTATCAAACGTACAAGTAGTTACATATAATATCAGTCTTGCATTATTCTATAATGGCCATGGTTAACATGGCCCTTCCACTTTAAAGAAAAGTGTCCTATCACAACACTTCAATGAGTCCTGACTATTAATAGAAACAGTCAATCCATAACAACTTACTGAAATTGAAAACAAATATTTATGTATCACAACTTAAAAATTTAAAGAACTTTTAATTTGCTTTAACATACCTTTCCATACATTTTTTTGAATATTTCTGTTATCAAAAGTTGGTGTTAACATCAACTAAGTTGCTAATACATCACAAGAAAAAACATTACAAAAACTAATATTTACTATCATTAAAAATAATTCTAAAAATTTAAATTTTTATTAAATATCATATTTGGAAAAAGAGGCAACATTTTAAAACATTTGTTATTATCAATTATTCAATGTCTTTTTGTTAAATGGAATCTGCTTCATTAACAGCTTTTGGCTAAAATCCAATGCAAAGAATACTGATCCTACATCTAATTTATCAACACCAAATTTGAATATTTCCAAACATGAATTTCAATTCCTCAATGGTCAGACTAATCTTGGGCATAATAGCTCTAATATTGTTTACCCGAGTTTGAATCCACATTTAAAAATTATTTTGAAAATTTTAATATTTTTAGCAGCAATAAATATCATTCATGCAAATTTTACTTTAACATTTCTAATTAATATATAATTACATTAAAAATAATTTTAAGATAGTTTAGAGTTATCGGTTACTTTACAATATTTTTAAAAAATTTAATAACCTTATCACATTTAGATTTAGTATGTAGTTCAGTATTTGCAGTTTTTTAAACTATCCCTAAGTTTTCAAAAAAAATATATATATCTTTATGGAGATCAAATTATTCAAATAAAATTATTTTTAATGGAAAAATTATTTTATACCTCATTTGAGCATAAATAACATGTTCATACATTCAAATAAATATAACTTTTAAAAGTCAGATTATTCAGCTTGTTTACTAATTCATAATTTTTTAAAGTTGGCATTAATTAAACAATTGAATATTATCTTAATTACCCATTTATAAGCAACGTATTTAATAATATCAAGACTTTAAAAACAAGGAAGAATTAGGCTCACATTTAAAAAAATTGTGGTTTGTTCCACCCATATATATTATTTACACATGTAATACTTATTCTGTGTCTAAAAATTGTTCAATAATAAAACACAATCCCTTAGCATAATATTTATTTTTTCTATACATTTTTATAATGAAATATAAATCAGCATACATTAAGGTATAAATGTGCATAAATAATACATAAATATATCAGAGTATCACAAAGGTAAAAAGGCAGCATGATTAGCACTATACACCATAACTTTTGACTTATGCTAAAATAATAAATTTGTTTTAATATTCGTTATGCAAGTAGTTAAGAAATACAATACACAGCCAATTCTTTGGTTAAAGAAACAAATGAAAAATTTAAGTAAATTTTTATCACAATAGGAAAGCAAATATTTATACCCGTTAAAAGTTTTTAAATGGAATGAAATTTGAGATTAACTCTTGTAATTTTTTTTGCCAATATATTTTCTCCATGAAAAAAAATATCAAGTTGATTTCTACATATGAAAGATTTTAGATACAAAAAAAAAAAAAAAAATTCATAAAGGAATTTGTTATTTTGACTCCAAGTAGATAAATTGATGTCAAACTAAATATAAAGTTTTTTTTCATTTAAAAATAAAATGATTCCCTCAAAATAGGTATTTGTAATAGATCAGAAATCCTTTTAAATCTTAGTCTGATTGCAAACACATCAAGAGATTAGTGTGGAATAATGTACAAAATCAAATCAATCCTTAAAATATACACTTTTACTCGTGAATCCTTAAAATTATACTTTTGCAGTTATATGGCATAGACCCAAGAAAAATTATCACCAAGTCCCGATTATGTCTTAAAAATAAATAAATACTAAAATCAATCCAAAAAATAAGTTTTATATTTCAGCACCATTTAACAGAAAACAGCTGGAATCTGTTCAATAAAGAATGGAAAACTAACAGAGACATGTAGACCTTATAAAGCACTGTAATTAATTAAGCATTCTTACCAATGAAAATATTTTATATTATAAAATTATTCACATATTACTGTAAAAAAATTATATTAACTGCTAACAGCAACACGTCTAATGATAGTAGCATATATTCTTTATATAAACATGCTTTCCAATGTATTTACCCAATTCCACAAATAGAAAAGCTAAACTTTTTTTTCATAGAAGCTGAGAGAGCGGTTCCATAAAAAAATAAAGTGGTGATGTATCATTGAAATATATGAACTGTTATTGCAATCACATTTTGGCTGAGCGTATGCTCATTGAAAATAACTTTACAATTTAAAATTATTAATTAGGTAGTTAATATATTAATTAATAACAAACAAAATATATAATTTGAACAAAATTATTTTCCAAAACAATAAATCTTACATTCCTGTTCTCTTAAACAAATTAGCTACTTAGAAATGTAGTTTTACTTAATATCCAACAGTTGTAGAAATTACTTCTTTAGTCATTGAATTCTACTAATCAAACACATATAAGTTATATAGAAGCACAAAAATTCTTTTTTTGAAGAACAAATTCCTTAAAAATTTATAGGAGAAGACATGCTAAGAGTGAAGAATGTTTAACACTTTGAAATATAAAAGTGGCAAATAAAATATAAAAAAAAAATGCAATAATAAAAATATAAACTCACAGTCTCAGCTATATAAATTTTAACATTTTAAGTTTTGTTAAGAAAATAATATTTGCATAATTAAGATACTAATAAATGTAAAAAATTGATTGTGAATATTTTAACCAAACTTTTAGTTCAATCATAAAAGAAAAAATGTTTATGAATTTCTTCCCTTCCTTCTGGTAATGATTCATGTAAAGAATTATATTCATAAAGGATTCCAACATAAAAAAATCTTCAGATTTAGATTAATATAAAAAAAAATTTTTTTAAATATAAAAAACTTGACGAATTGATAAAACTGAAAGAAAAAAAGAATAGCTCAAACAAAAATTAACGCATTCAAAATCTAGGAGTGGACTTATTTATCAATTCTATTCAGTTATAAATCATAAAAACATTTTAATTTCGAAATTGTCTTACACAGTATCTAAACATTCTATAATATAAATATTGGTTATATACATTCAAATTTACATATTATAGGATTAATATTTGCTTTTAAATCTCAATAAATAAACCTAATTCAATCATATAAAAGATAATAAATTTCTTCCCATCCTTCAACTAATTGTCATTCTCATAAAAAGGATTATATTTATAAAGGATTCCATCATAGAAAAAATTTCGTATTTAGAAGTACATAAAAAATAAAAATGAGAAAAGCTTTTTTTTATAAGAATAAAAACCTTGGCTGTAAATAAAAAACAAAACAATAGTTCCTATAATTTAATATTATTTAAAACTCAAGGGTTGACTTATTCAAGTCTATTCAGTTTAATTCAGAAAACATTGCAATTTTTATAAGTCTTGCATAACTTCTCAAATATATATTCATACATTTGAAGTGTATATATAACACCATATACAAAAAATTATATGTACTCTATAATTTTTTGTATATGGTGTTAGAGTTAATATATATATATACTCTATAATATCATATACCAAAAATTATATGCCTTGAATTTTCATAAATATTTGTATATGTCTTTACAATGATATGGCAAATGATTTTGTATATAAAATTTGGTTTTAAATTCCAAAAAAACATTTTAAGCATTTTGATTTATAATTTCATTATTTTAAATACTTAATATTATATCTTTAAAACAAATTATAAATAAATTATTTCTATTTCATAAATACATTGATAAAATAGCAATTTTTTTATAAGCACAGAAAAAATGTTTTTTCAGTAACAATAAAAATCACAAAACAAAATACAAATAACATTTCATTTAACACATAAAAATATGGGACTAATTAATAAATTTGTAATTGGGAATATGTAATAAACATAACAAGAAACATTTACATACCACAGATAGAATGGTAATGTGTCTACGCATATATGTGTGTGTGTACTTAATTGGAATATCTACTTAAAATCAACAAAAAACATTAGAAATGCAACTTTTTCAAAAGAAAACAAAATTTAGCATTTTTCAAGTTAGTAGAATGTATTGCAAAGTAATTTTATGTATGCTAAAAGCATAAGACAATTTAATTATAAGGCAATTTTTTATCTATCCTTGAAACAATACCAAGATTATTACAATGGATTATCATAGCCTTTTAACCAAAATAAGAGCCAAGATAATTACTAGCATCAAACTTTTGACCTGCAGTTGATAAATTATTTAGAGAAATTTTTCATGTTCCAATGTATCTTCTTGTCACTTTATAAATATAAAAATCCTATTGCTAAATATTTAATTTATCAGATTCCAGAAAGAAAATCAGGAATAAATTTGTTTAGCATTGCTTCTTGCTTTAAAATTGAGAGGTTTTTTAATTTGGCTTTTATTTGGGGTAAAAATTTGAACATTATCTTTTTGATTATAAGAGAAGAAAGAACTATTGATATTAACTAAATATAAATTAACTATTTAAGATTTCATTCAACTTATTAATTACTATATTACTACACAAATAAATACTGAAAAATTATGTAGTGATTTGCAACTGTTCCACCATTAAAAAGGAAAAAAAACTATACCATGACTTATAAAAATAGGCTGTATCCCAGTGTACGGTACGCTATTTTTATACAATTAATATAATTATACAATATACAATTAATATAATTATATAATATGAAATTATATTATTTTATAGAAATAATATAATTTTATACAATATTATATACAATTAATTATAATTGTATATATGCGCACTGTACAAGGAGCGTACCGTTCACTGGGAATTAACCTAAAAATATTTATTCTTTCTTGCTGAATAAAATTAATGAAAAATATAGGGAAATTAATTGTGTAAACAATAAAAATCAAACCAAAACGCTAACAAATTTAAACATTTCATCAATGACAAATATAACATTTACAGTCAAAATCATAGTCTGTACACAAAAGCTCAGAGATTAAATAATTACATCTGAATACATGAAGGTCATTACAATTTAAAACTTGAGATAAATAACATAATTTAATAATTAATATTGCAATTAACAATAAAAATATAAGTGTTACAAATATAAATAAATTTCTTACTTTGAATATAATTAAATTTGGTAAAACTATATTTTAGGGTGCCTCCTTGGCAAACAAGATGATTTTTGTTTGGCTATCGATTTTACCGGCGATTTTTTTTTTTTTTTTTTTTTTTTTTTTTTTTTTTTTTTTTGCACAGAACAATCAGTTGCTCTGTGGCAATTAGAATATGACTGGGTTTTGCCCAACTTGGCGATCAATTGCGATCACAACTTAGCGAGAATCAATGGGGCACCCTAAGGTATAGTCTAACCTTAATTTTATAGGAAACTAATCATTGAGGTGGACATTACAGTGTTTTTTTAAACTAATATATGTTTTAAAGCATTTCTTACATATTTCACAAACAATCGGGTTCTTCATTGTATGTATTAACTGATGAGACTTTAGAGCTCTTTCAGCATAAAAACTTTCTTCACAAAAATTACATGCATATATTTTATCCTTGAAATGCGTTTTATAGTGATAACTTAAATGCCCTGTTTGTTTGAAACTTTTTGAACAAATATCGCAAATATACGGTCTTTCATCCGTGTGTGTTAAGAGGTGATTTTTCAAAGTTTTATGCTCAGCGAAACTTTTGCCACATTGTTGACAAGTGTAATTTCTTTCTTGCAGGTGGACGTTTCGAAAATGCTTGGTAAAATTATCTTTCGCACGAAAAGTCTTTTCACATACTTCACATTTGTAAGGCCTATAATTTGAATGCACACTAATATGTTTGGAGAGATTACTTTTTAATGAGAATTGACGGTCACATATTGGGCAAGTATTAAAATCCTTTTTAGTGCATGCTAAGAGATGCGCTTTCATATGTTTATCGAAATTATTCACGGTAATACTTTTATTGCACAAATGGCATTCAATTGTTTTGTTCCTTACAGACTTGCTTTCTAGAGTCTCCTCCGGTTGTGACGTATCCTCAGACATAATTTAAAAATATTATATAGAAAATTTGAATAACACGAAATATTTTACGCGTAGTTTCTACAATTTCAAATAGCTACTAACTAATTTATATTTGTTATTTTACGAACATTTTCTTATTTACTTTGACTTCTAAAGCTCTTTTCCAAAGTTAGTCAAGTTTAAAGTGATTTAAAAATATATAAAATAATTAAGTTATCAATACAAAAACTTTATTAGTCTACTACGGTTACTTCACCGAGAAAGTATAAATAAATATCTAATATGCAACACTCTTCTTTCAGAAACAAACATCAACAAAACAAAAAATAACATCAACACAAGGTGATGAGGAAAAATACTTGGTATTTTGAAATCGGTATTTTAATGTAGCAAGCTGTAATCAGTACTTTTTTTAAAATACCTAGTACAGATGCAGGTAACATTACCAAAATTAACTTATCACTTTATAAAACTGAATACGAAGACAGAAATCGATGAAAATTGTCTACGTAAATAAGAATACACTCCTAGGCATTTTTATGATAAACCTTTGCTGGCTTTAGACTTTTACAGATTCAACAAATTATAGTTCAATTATTATAATCAAGCAACAATTATTATACTCGAGAATGTGCATCATCATCAGAATGCACTAATAAAAAACATTATATCTGTGTTATATCTCTCTTCATTAATATTTAAGTGAAAGTTTATATAAAATAATAATTATTTAAATTAAAACGTTTTATATCAATTAATCTTATAGAATTTATATAAAATATTTTATTTATTTTTAATTAATTATTCACTTATTTAATATTAATGTAATTTTTATTCAATTTATTTATAAAACTAATAAAAGCTGTGTCTTTATTTTTCAATCCGATAGACGGCAGGCCAAAAAAAAAGTAAGAGCTAGGAAATGTAACCGGTAAAATACTTACTATTTTTAAAGTAACTGTAATGAGTATAAACCAGCTACACAAAAAGTAACTACGTCCAATCCAACTACGTCAAATAACAACACTTGAAATAGATCATTCATGCTTGTGTCAACCATTATTATTTCAAAAAAATTAAAGAAAACTTATGCTGTATATTACACACATAGAGAAAGGAGTAGCTCTATGGTTTTCAACCTCCTCAAGGTTTTCTGTGACATTTCATTCAAATTTACAGTCTGCCATGCAATAATTCTTCCTCTAACGAGAATTTTGTTTGAGCGAAAGCAATCATTTAAACAGATTTTAGCATAAGACTAACATAGTCATTCGTGATATTTTTCAATGGAGGATGATGTAAAATTGAAAAAAAAAATTACTAGCTTCATTAATGTAACTCATTGTTTTAATTACACCTTTATATGTCAGTTTGAATTTAAATATGATATGAATTTTTCATGGTCTCTTTTGTCAGAAAGATGCGAAGATTTTCGTCACTAACATACAGTTTCAGACATTCCCATCTCCATAGATGTTTTTAATATAGATTCAAAATTCTTTTCACGTTTCCTTAACATTTTCACCACATTAATTCCTCAATATACAACTCTGGATAAATATGATATGTTTTTCGAATGTTAATTTTTTGTTTTACAACTTTTCACATGTCACTCTGCATAATTTCCTTTACATACACTTTCAATTTATGTCCATTTACCTACACATTTTACAGCATAATATACTCCTAGCTCTATGATTACACATAACGTATGCAAAAAACACTTTACAAACTAGAGATTCAAGAGAATTCACATTGTTCAATCCTCTTAGTATTTTTTTCGATCATAGAAACTATTTTAGTTCTTGAAAAACATTTGCTTTCGAAATTATTATGAAAATGATTATAAAGAAGATACAACTAAATTTTGTCTTTCCTAGCCACTTATTTTAAACTTTTCTTTTCTAAAGAAAATGATGTATATTATAATCTATTTCTTGACATTCACAGAAAGAGTCCTTATTAGACGTACTGTTTCATTTAATGATTCCAATTTCAGAGTATTCCATAAACCTGACCATATTGCGGGGAAAAAATAATATAATCAACAACACTGTAAATGAAGCTATCGTTAATGGAACCTTTTTCCCAATCCAAAAAAGTAGAAAATTACAAGAGTATAAATACAGGTACCTCCGCAAATATCACTGGATAGGTGTATATCTTTGTAAAATAGACTTTATTTTCCAAATATCAAAATCAGTATAGTTTTTAACAGTCAACTTTAAAAATCATACATCTCTACAGTTAAAAATCCTCTTGACTGTTCATTGAATAGTCAAATCATAAATATTCATTGATCGGCAAATTTGTTATTACACAAATTGTAATTCATTATTAGTAACAATAATTTTAAAGTTATTCATTTAAGAAGCCTGCATGAATATAATTATCATAAATTTATGGAAAAAAATTTTGTTTCAATTTTAAACATTGTTAAATAAATTGAAATCACTACATTGCTTTATATATATAAAGAAATCAACCAAACAAATTTAGTGCATTTTATAATGATACAATCATAAATTTAACAATACTGGAATTATAAAACTTTGACTTGAATGATAACATTTGGAACATAAAATATTTATTTCACCAATTGCTGTTCACTATAATAAGTGTGAAATATGAGTTTGATTTTTCGAAACAAAATTTCACGAAAACATATTTCAAACGAATATTTTAAAATTTCTTTATCTTTAGAAATGACAGTGTGACAATATTTTATCTCAAGTACTATACGCATATTTAATTTCGTTAATTAAGGTATTTCTATTGATTAGGACTCCGTTTTGTGAGCATGTGGCTTGAGCGGCTACCAGACGTGTCAGCAGGGGATTGACAGCTGAGGGACCTCTATCACTGACAAGATGTTCTCTATATCGCAAATCGAAGACGCGAATCAATTCTCGTAACCCAGATGTTATGAAGCCCGTTCCTTGGGTGAATGGCACACTATTAAAGTGTCATAACGGAGACTTTAGTGTCCCTAGCGAATCTCTATTAATACACTAGAGATTCGCCAGGGATACTAAAGTTAACCTTACCCAGCATCTCACGAAATTCTGGGTGAACTTTCTAATTACCTGAGCCGTAGTCTTAGTTAACTTATGAATGAAAAGCAAAAACTTTACTCTCTGTTCTGCTATTGCAAGCAAAACCCTGAGATAGACCTTTCTTTTGAAGAAAAGGAAAGTGAGAGGAAAACAATTAAAAACTAGAAATGGATTCGTCTACAAAATAAATAGTAAGATGGAGCCTAAAAAGATCATGAAGAAAATATAGATACAGAATGATGAGCTTTTCCCAACTGAATCAAATATCCTTCATACAAAGAATTATACAACTGGTCAGACCATCGTCTTGTGCGAACTGAATTGGATTCATTGAAACTCGACAGAAAGGGGATATAAATTTTACTTCATCAAGTACAAGCCAAAATCCTTGATAAAGCCAGCAAAAACGATTGGGGTGAAGGTATTGTAAGCCAATATTCACCACAGCAGAAGTGGCATAAGAAACCTCGGTAAGAAATTTCTTACTGAGGGCGTTCACTTGAATCTGATCCAAGAACCTTGGCTTGTCAGGACAGAATCAGTTACCTCAAAGGAACTAACGGTAAGCTAATTTATGATTTGAATACAGAAGCCAGAACATGTATCCTATTGGATAAAGATATTAATTGTAACTGAATTCATTAATAGGGATCTATATATAACAGCGGTGAAAATTAGACTCAACATTGAGGGAGGAGACAAAAGAGTTCTTTTTAGCTCTACCTACCCAATGAAGAGAAAGCTTCCCCTGATCAATCACTGTACAAATTCATGCAGATCTGTGCGGAAAGTAGTTTGGAGGCAATTCTCAGACTAGACTGCAATGCTCATTATGTTGTCTGGGGCAGCATAGATAAAAGCAAAATAGGTGAGTGCCTTTTAGAATTTATTCTAAATCATTATTTAAGTGTTCTAAATAAGTAAATTGACTTACAATAGCGCTGAAGTAATTGGCATTACTATAGCAGCATTACTTATTAGTAAAAATATCATAAAATGGAAAGTTGATAATAGACCTTCATGTTAAGACGACAAAACATTCATTTTGAGACTAAATCTAATATAAATTTCCATCTTAATTTCAGAGACTCCATGAGGACAAACAGGAAGAAATTCCGAGAGAATTTTGAGGAATGACTGAGCTAAATGAAAAATATATTGTGAAATATAAATGTGATTTGGTAGGACAAAGTGGAACAGAAAATTCTGAGCACAAATTAGGAATTTAACAAAGACTGGCTTGCTTGTGTATCACAGGTGCTATGCCCACTGCACCTGCTAGAGCACTGAAGACTATTTTGGACCTGATTCCTTTAAGCATCTTCATTTTCAACGTTACCAGAATGACTGCATACAAAATGAAGTTGCAAAATCAAGGGTGTGACAAACCTTCAGCTAAAGATCATATCAAGATAACTAAATATAATCTATCACCTTACTCTTCTCATGCCTTCTGACACCATGGAGGAAACTTATGTGTTAACAGATCTGTTAGTTACGTGCATCATCTGGTATAAATAATTTTCTTACTAGAATTACTTCTACACGTAACTATGTCAGGACGTTTTAATAAAAGACTGCAATTCAGTAACAAATAATAAATTTATTCAATATGGCGGCGCTTCTCCATTCTATGACCGACTCGCTCGGTCGACGTACATCAACTGTCTCGTTTTTTTTTTGTTTGTACTCGGTCCACGTACATCAACTGTCTCGTTTTTTTTTTTGTAATCGCCCTCTAGTGGCGATTTTACATTTCTCACATTCGCCCTCTAGTGGCGATTTTACATTTCTTACATTCGCCCTCTAGTGGCGATTTTACATTTCTTACATTCGGCCAGACTGACCTTACAATTGTCCTCAATTGGTAATTTAAAATTTAAACTTATTTACTAATAATACAAATTTCTTTAACATAAGCAATAAAACGTAACTAAACAACATAATGAGAGAGATATAAAACAGTTAACACCAGATTAATTCAAGTTAATAACTATATTGACATTAGAGAAATGATCATTATTTTTCATTTACATAAACAAATATTATATTATCATTAACAATAAATTTACATTTTCCACTAAAGTAGAAAAATTATCATATAAAGTTTTTTAAAAAAATATGTGTTAAACGTATATAATAATACCAACTAATTTTTACTATTAATAAACATTCTGAATACGTACAAAATAATAATAATACTATCTTATTTTTCATTTGTAATTCTTAATTAATACAATTCTTAATTCCAACACAATTTTTTTTTTGACAGATGTTTACAATAAAATAAATGAATTCAAAAACATAATAACGTATTCACAAAACAAATTTTAACCAGCTTTCACACACATACTATTTGATAAATTTTTCAGTATACAATAAATCATCTTTGAATTTATTTTTAAAGTGAATAGTCTATTATAGAGTTCATTGTCCTTTAATTTCGAAGTTTAAAAAAAATAAAAATTGGAATGATCTTACCATTTAGGATTCCTCATTCACCTTTAGTCCTTACGTGTAGATCTATATGGATTGCGTCTAGGGCTGTTTAGAGAATAATTGTCATCACTATCGGCACTATCGACATCACTGTCTTCATCCGAATCCGGTTCATTTATCCATGGTTTCAGTTGACTAATATGAGCTGTTGTTACGTAGAAGTGGCCTTTTCTTTTTTCTTCCATTACTATCAATCATGACCTTTGCACTGGTAATTGTTCCAAATGGTGTAAACTCTTTCCTTAATCGTTCATCATCTATTGAGTCATCAAGATTTTTGACATATAAATTTACCCCCTGGTACCTATTGATGCGATCCATTTTCAATTGTTCAAATCTTCGTTTCAACTCAGCAGCTCTTTCAGACTTTTTCTGTGCACGACCGACATATAATATTTTTCCATTCAGTTCTTTATTATTAAGATCATTCACAGCCTTTTCTGCATTTTCAGGATCTTCAAAGCTAACAAACCCAAATCCTTTTGGTTTTCCAGTTTCATCTGCCATTACCTTGGCACTTGTAATTTTCCCATATTTTTCGAACATTTCACGTAATTTTTCATCATCTAAGTCATTTCCAAAGTTCTTTATATAAACATTCATGAATCTTCTTGCTTTTTGTCCTAGCTGTTTTTCTCGTTCTGTACGAGGAACAAATTTTCCTACAAAAACTTTTCGACCATTCAATAACATCCCATTTACTTTCTGGATTGCATTATTAGCTGCTTCTTCAGTTACATTGCAAAAATTATTAAATGGAATAATGTATTCAGATTTTAAATTCCAATTTTGCGAAATATCGGTTACCCTGTTCAGACATTGGTTTTCTTTTAACTTAATGTCACAAGAGCCATTATTCATAATAGGAATCATCGTTTTACCATTTCTAATTTCAAAAACAAAATCGAAATTTATTTCTTT
Organism: Latrodectus geometricus; assembly: GCA_026290005.1. Classification (NCBI taxonomy): domain Eukaryota; kingdom Metazoa; phylum Arthropoda; class Arachnida; order Araneae; family Theridiidae; genus Latrodectus; species Latrodectus geometricus. Next base: position 15,776 of record JAPDSC010041774.1, read on the forward strand.
TCCTTCTAACAGTACAAGACCGTTTTTCATATCTTCCGTTTTCGCCTGAATAAAATGTACGCAATTTTTTTCTATTACAAGAGGTTCTTCTGTTTTTAACTTTATTTGTTGATGTTTTGATTCAACTTCCACTTGAGAAAACGGCATACTATTCGAATACCAGATGTGCAATTTAGAGCCAATTCGGGCGAACGCAATTTCTGTTTTGTCTAAAAAGTCTCTTCCTACAATTAGGTCAAACGCCATAGTATCATCATTCACAATAAATATTTCAAGTGTTGCGCTGACGTCGTCAATTTCTAATTCCACTTGACTTTTCCCAAGAGTGAAAGCAGATGCTGCAGTAGAGCCAAATCCAAACAATTTTCTCCTTAATGGAATTATATTTAATTTTAATTTAACTGCAACTGATTTCTTAATTAAAGAAATGCTCGATCCCGTATCTATTAAACTATTTATCGAATTCTCAGAATTATTTATTTTTGCGTTTTTCATATAAGCATTTAATGGGGATAGATTTTCAACGTTCACAGTCAAACTGTTTTTATCTTTGTTTTTCAAACAATATCGTTGGGTATGTCCAGTTTCACCACATTCTCTACAAATTAAACTTTTTCTTTCTTTTGGACAATCTTTAGAAATATGTCCATAATCATTACAGTTAAAACATTTAATGCCACTTTTATCACTGCGAGAGTTAAAATTACTGTTTCGTTTTTCTTTCGAATAAAAACACTCATTTTTCGGATACCTTTTAAACTCACGGTTTTCTCTTAATTCGCCTTTGAAATTTTCATTTTTACACCGCTCATTAAATTTATTTACACTATTATCAAAATAAGATCTTTTCTCAATAAATTTCGGGTTTTTGTTTTCAACACAAGACTTTATTCCGACTCTAACATTCTCATATGAATCTAATTTTTCACTTAATTTTTCTGGATTAGTGAAGTTAGTCCATTCATCTATAAAGTGATTACGAATTGTGGGAGAAACGCTTTTCTTTAATTGTTCCGTAATAATTAAGTCTTTAAGTTCCTCAAAGTTTCTAATTTTAAGACCATCTAACCACTCATTAAAATAATTTCGTAACTCATAAGTAAAATCTTTAAATGTACTTTTAATTGTACGTGAATGTTCATAAAATTTCTCACGAAATCGTTCTGCACTTAATTTGAATCTTTTTAATAAAAGTTCTTTGATGTAATAGTAATCATTTGCCTTATCGTCCGGTTCACGGGCAATACACTGAATTATTTCGTATGGTAAAAGTCCTAGAAGATGAAAAACCCAATGAGCTTCATCTAAACCTATTCGCCGTGCTTGCCTTTCAAATAATATAAGATAAAAACTTATATCGCCTTCATTCACATCATATTTTTGCATAAGCTGTTGCAAACTGCAAGAATCACGTCTTTCTGAACTCGAATTATTTGCATTTCCTAAAGAATTTTCATTTTGCAAACGTAACTTTTCTAGCTCAAACTGGCGAGCTGCATTTTCTTCTTGTAAGCGTAATTTTTCTATCTCAGAAATTCGAGCTGCCTCTTCATCCTGTTTTCTATATTCTATAATTCCATCAAATAAAACTTTAACAAATTCTTCCTCGTAATTTTTTGAATTAATAATTATATTCTTTAATTCTATTATTTTACAATCTTGGGGAACGTTTTCTCCCAATTCAGTAGCTAAAGTAATTAAATCTATCTTTTTTCCTTTCGCCAGAAACGAAGCCATGTTAAACAAAGCAGAAATCAAAAGCGTAAATAAAAAAAGATCACTCACTTGATTATACTTTCGTTTTTATCCAATGTTGATGTAACTCGTTGTAGCTTCAAAAATCTTCCATCATAAATTCTTGATTATTTCACTCAGAATTAATCCTTATATCCATGAATTCGATAAAGATGGAGCCTATTCCCTCTTATAATTCACAGCAACATGAATCCATATCGAAAACGAAAACCAACGTAAAAACTCTCAAAGAAGGTAAGCATAATCCCACTTCTGAAATGTTAGCTACGTGTATCATCTAAATAAATAATTTTCTTACTAGAATTACTTCTACACGTAACTATGTCAGGACGTTTTAATAAAAGACTGCAATTCAGTAACAAATAATAAATTTATTCAATATGGCGGCGCTTCTCCATTCTATGACCGACTCGCTCGGTCGACGTACATCAACTGTCTCGTTTTTTTTTTGTTTGTACTCGGTCCACGTACATCAACTGTCTCGTTTTTTTTTTGTAATCGCCCTCTAGTGGCGATTTTACATTTCTCACATTCGCCCTCTAGTGGCGATTTTACATTTCTTACATTCGCCCTCTAGTGGCGATTTTACATTTCTTACAGATCATTTAAGAGTCTTTCCTTCCAGAGAAGAATGGAATAGCTCCATCGGATGATTGGGCGTTTGTATGCACGACTTGAAACCTCTGAACGCAAACAGTATGCAATAATTATTAAAACGGTTCTAGCTAGGGCATTATGGTCTGGGGAATGTTTTCCTAGCATTCTCTGGGTTCACTCATCATTGTGAGAACCACGATGGAACAATAAATATACGCATCTGTCCTTGTCCATCCCTATATGAGCATTTTTTTTTCACGATGCTGGCATTTACCAGCAGAACAATGTGGGTTGTTACACAGTTGGCATGTACGTGTGTGGTCCGATGAGTACCAAGAATTTACCGTTCTGCCTTAGTCAGTAAAATTACCCGATTTAAAATAGGGAATCCGTAGAAACATCTCAAGCGAGTTGTTCGCAACATGGACCCTTACCCGTGTAATCAAATGCAACTGACCACGACGAAATCGTTATGGTTCAACGTCCCAATGAATACCTTCAGAAAACCCATTCACTATTTTTCTGTATGTTTAGCGGCAGCCTGCTTTACGAAAGGTGCTTAATCAGGCTCTTCCTGATGGTCATATTAATGTGACTGGATTGGGTATTTAATGAATTCAATGATCAACATAAGCAGTAGATATGCATATACATTCTGTGTTGGTCAGCATAACCGCTTTTCATTGGATCTTTGTTCAAAACACTGCTGTCATACAAAATAAAATATGCCATTGAAAAATGCGTTGTAAAAAGTGAAAATAAAAAAATATAATCCTTGTTAAAGATTAAAAATTTGAATTTGATTATATATATATATATATATATATATATATATATATATATATATATATAATCAAATTTTCTGATAGTTCATAAGTACTTTTGAAAATTTTGTTTCACCACAAATTTAATGAAGAATAACTTTGTGTTATTGCTATGCCTTTTTTAGTATTGAATATAATAAATTATGTTTTCATATATATATATTTTTTTCAAAAAACATTTAAAAATTATAAAAAAATTTAAAATTGATATAAATAAAAAAAAATTCGAAAAATTTTGAAGAAAAATAAACTATTGAATGATAGATTAGTCAGATATTTATCCCTGTTGAATGCAGTATTGCAAAATTCATTGCAATAAAAGAATATTTGTTACAAGTAATGTAAATTAAATCACGTATGAACAAAATAAAGCTTAACAGTATTTAAACTTGTGTTTGTAAAAATTGCAAGGTTTTCTTAAAACATTGCATGGAATCGTCAGAACTAAATGAAATTTAATACATAACATGCATTGAAACATATCAACAAAACTTAAAAAATAAATATTTATCATAAGAACATTTGGAATATATATTATTAAAAACTTCGTCATAACACAAAAATAATTGTTTCATAGGAACTTTAATTCATACGCTAGAAAATAATTGTCTTTTACAAGGAGTTATAAGCTCTAAAAGAATTATAAAATAAGAAAAACAATATTTAAACGAAACATTAAATATAATCGAGAACTAAACCATTAATATGATCATTAATTCCACAGCTAATACTTACATAAATGCAGAGACATAGAAAATAAACTTTCTGGAATTGTACAAATATCTATGGAAAAAAATGATATAAATAAATCATATAGCTGCTAAAAATACTGTTTAGTTGTACTGGTGTTTAAAAACATAAAAATACAATATTCACAACTTTTTATTAATCAATTTAAAGTTTCAAAAGTTCCTCAAAATAGTACAAAAATTTATAGAAAAAGTAATGACTTAAATAAATTGCACAGCTAAAATTGTTGTTAAAAAAATAAGTATTTAATAAAAAATTTTATACCTAAATAAATGAAACAGGACAGTAGCAATGAAAATTAAAAAGCATTAATATTGAAAATGTGCGAAATAAATTTACAAATACAAAAGAGGAAATATTTTATTAATTTTAAATATAATGTACACAATAAATTTAAAAACATAGATTATCAATTAAATGTATTTATCTTCAAATATATATAATTCGGTTAAATCATATTTTTTAATGTCTGAACGGCTCAAATTTCCAAATTTTTCTCATACTAATTTTTCGTACTTCGCAGATACTTTTTTAATATTAACTTATTTTAAGATTACAACATTTTCCAAATTAAAAATATTAATTCTAAAGTTATAATAACAATTTTGCACCTTAATCAATTTTAAATTCAATAATTGATACTGTGATTCCAAACAAAATTCATCAATAAATTTGAGAATCAAGATAGTCTTGAATTTTCATACTAAAAGCTATATTTAAAAAAATGTAAGTTATGTTTCAAAAATGCAATGTGCTAATTTCAAAATTTTTTAATAAGTATTCAAATATTGCAGGCATTCCTTTAAAAAGAAAACATCGATTAACAAATGATTGCATATCAAATAATATTTCTGACCACTTTTAATCATTTTTAAGAATTAAATCATATTAAAATTTTGAATAAATAAATTTAACAAAATACATGAGCCGCAAAACCTGTCTAGTGGTTAGTGTACCTGACTACAGATGGGTGGGACCTGGGTTCGAATCCTGGCTCGAGCATGGATGTTCTTTCTTCTCTCTTTCTTGTCTTTGTCCTTTCTTTGTGTGTGTGAATGGTTGCCTACCCTATAAACGGGTACCTATGGCATGTGTGTACTGAGGAAGTCGGACTCCACACCAAATTTGGTTCAGTGGGAAAAGTGGAGCAGCGCACCCCATATTGTCAGCCTGGCTGGCATACGACAACAGCAACAACAAATTACATATAAATTTTTTCTTTAAGCAAGTAATGATTTCATTTGAATCAATGATCATATGTTGCGCAATTTAACAAATCGAAGATTATGATAATGTAGACGATTATGACGAAAATAATATTACAAAAAACAAAGAATAAAAATCTATAATGGTTATGAAAAAACTATTATCCAATATTTTTGATATAATAATTAATCAACCATTACAAATTATAAATATTTTGAGCTTATATTAAGTATTTTTTATAATCACTTTCAAAGTTGTTTGCATGAAAAATGTAAATTTGGTTAGAAAATATGATTTATAAAGAGTTCTGAATCAGTACAAACATCCACATCTGAAGTGGTAATCAAACCCAGGAACTGTAGAAGACTAAAATACAGAAAATATTTTGAAGCACAACATTGGCTTAATGGAATATTTTATTAAATGTTCGTTAATTAACAAATTTTTGAATTTTTTTTCATATGTAGCAACAATATTTTGATCAAAAATGAAGATAAGTAAATATAAAACATGAAAATTTATAATTACATAACATTTTTTTACATTCAATGAAATGCAAAATATGATTCAATCAAGCATTAAAATAATTTTACTTATTAGAATAACACATTTAAAATTACAAAAGTTTTCATTTTGTTTAAATATTTGCTTATAAATATAAACTTATCTGCTTTGTCACTTACAAGTCATCATAAACACTATTTTTTAGTTTTGAATTAAACTAAACCAAATGGTACTTTTTGATTGACTTAATTCGAAGATAAGAAAATGTTGATTATATATATAGAAAGAGAATGATATAGTAAATATTATATTTATAATTTGATACTTTTTTTTTTTTTATTATGTTTTGTTTTCTAATTGATGCAATTTTTCATGCATTCAGATTTTTTCAGAAAGTCTTAAAAATATAATGGATTAAGATTAAGCCTCAATACAACATCAACTACTTGTAGTCTTAACAGTTAACCTGTTTTTAAAAGTTTAATATTATGAAAAACAAAATAAAAAAAATATCTGTGTTAGTTTCTCATATTTATTACATCTTTTCTCCAGGAATCACAAACAATTGAATTTCCTAAATTAATATTTTCCAGTGCTTATTGTAAGACAAATTCATTACTTTTGCTTAACTTTTTATTTCCCTCTAGTGATTGCTTTTTCTTGAATGTTATTCCCATTTACTGAAGTAAAGTTTGAACAAATGCCATTCTGAAAAGAGTGTCCACTTGGTTAAAGTAGAAATCTAACTTAAATTTAATATTTATATAAGTTTCAAGATTAATTGAAATAAAATTGTATTGAAAACAGACAAATTACCATTACAAATGTAATTGCTGAGTAATATACTACAGTTCAAAGAAAATAATCTTAGTATTGCAGAAGAACAAACTTAGAGGGTTTCTTTAAAAAAAAAAAAAATTAAACTTATTTTTCAAATGGTGTGTCTAATTTTTTGTGTGATGTAATTTAAGAAGCCTTAAGGGAATTTTTTATGCTTTATAATTTATGCATACAAAAGGCTTATATACTTAAATAAATATTTTGGGTTGAATTAGGCTTAGTTATCTTTTACTAATTCATTTTTCTCACTCTGAAAATCAACTATCTTAATTTCTCAGAAATGTTGTTCTGAAGGTCTAACTGTTGATGAATATCAACGGAACATGTAAATTGCTCTTTATTTTATAAATATTTCATTTCTAATATGAATTTAATGATATTTGGGAACAAATAAAATGCACATTTTATTCTAAATAAACAACTTATAGATAAAATATCTTGTGTAATGAAAATTCAACTAATTAAAAAACATATTTACTAACATTTAAACAATTCAACTTGTTTACTGAAATAAAACTGGTGATCATAATACAACATGATTCATCAAACTGATATTCTTAACGATCTAAAATATGGAAATTTGATATTTCTTAGGATTACACAATTAATTAATATGCAATCATAAATTAATTTAAAGCAAATTTTGATTTTTAATAAATCAGATTTTTATGAGTATTAAATATTGAAATATATGTTATCATCAACATAATAACACTGGGTTAGAAATAAAATTTTTACATAGTTTCTTTTGTGCCAATAACATATTCCCCTTATTTTCAGTTATTCTATTAATATTTTGTTAAAAATAGAATCTTAATAACATATATTTATTTTTTAATTAGAGTGTATTAATATTCTAATGGAAATATTTTTAAATAAACTTAATAAAAATATTAATAAAAAATGAAATGATGAAATTATTTACAATGAAGAAAGAATTTCAAAAATATTTAGTAGCAAACAAGACTATATTTATACACAACATTTATGTAACTTTTTTATGGGTGTTCTCTCAGAATAAGAGAATGGATAAATTTTAACTTTTAGTATCAGCAGATGGAAAAGAAAACCCTCCATTTGCCTGCATGACAGGGTAAGTTTCTGAGGCTGATTGAAGTTTATTTTTGTCTTCCGTGTCAGAGTCACCAGAACTGTCTGTATCCCCAGCAAGTTCATATGCTGCACTTGTCGTATTGACAATTTTAGGGGGTTCTTGGGATACTGAAACAACTTCCGAAGATTTCCCTTCTTTCTGCGACTCAATTTTCTTTTCTGCATTAGATTCCTCTAAGAATTTGTCCCAAGAACTCAGCCGTTTTTCCATTTCTTCTTTAGTTTCTTGCACTTTATACTTTGCTTTACCATCCCAGGTTTCTGCAGTCAATTGGCGAGAAGCAAACCATCTCCCATTCATTAACTTTATGCATTCATCTGCCATTTCAGGCTCAGAAAATGTCACAGAAACAACACCTTCAGGATTTCTCTAAAAGAATCATGTATTTTGAGCAATACGTAAATACACACATATATAGTAAATAGAATACAAGTGGATCACAATTAGCTTAAATAATTATTTACCTAGTTTTTAAAGTTTTAGTTAAAGTAAATGTCTATTTAATTTGTTAATAAATCTAATTTAATGATTATTTTTTACATTTAAAATATAAACTTGTTATTTCAGGTTAATATTTTCTTCAATAAAATTAAAATTTTAATTACTCTCACACAAAATCATTATAAATGAACATACAATAATAATATATAGGAATAAAGAAAAAGGGAAACCAAAATGAATTACTTTTAATAAATAAAATATGACTTAAATTAAATTTGGTATTAAATTTTTTAAATACAATCATTGAAATTTCTTAAAAAATTAAACCTTATGCTTTATGAAATAAGTTCAACTTTATGAAATTCAATAATTATTTCACAGAACAAATTTTAACAAAAGATATGGATTTATTGTGGTTAGGATAATTTTCTTTTATAATTTGAAAATATATTACAAAACTGATGAAACAATCCTTAGAATAATGTCCTTTCAAGCATAGTTTACAGATTCTTCACATTTTAATAGGAAATAGCTTATTTTTGCACTTATAACAAAATTTGGTAATTGATCAATTATTTTCAATTTGGTAATTGATCTACCCTTACTTTTGAAATTATGTCAGAAGGTTGCAATGAATGAATAATGAGTTTATATATCATATTAAATATTAGCTTTATTCTGGTATATAAACTATAAAAATACAACAATATACTGATTTACAAAAAGAATAATTAAAGCGTAAAATAAGAAAAAAATTACTAAACATGCCAATTTTTTACATTTTTTTTAACTGGTATCTTATAATACCAAAATATGTTTATATTCATATGAAAAACAAATCCATAGAATTAACTTCTATAAATTTTAAGAATTTTTTATTTTAAAAGTTTTGCAAAATTTAAATGCTAACACACATTTTTCATCATTTATGGTTCTGAATTGTGAATAGAATAATTTAGAAAACGTTTGAGAAAATAAGAGATAGCATTAATCATATGATCATTTATGAAAGAACGAAAATTAACAAGAATTTGAAATGATATACAAAATACATACAGATTACTTTCACACAGGTTATCATACACACAAATTACTTTTAAAAAAGCATTTGAAAAGAAGAAAACAGAAAATACATACATCATAAATCACAACTTTCTTCACTTCTCCACACTTTGAGCACTCCTCTCTTATATCTTTTTGATAATCTAAAAGCAATGTTGCATCTTCCTGGAAAAATGGGGCAATTAAAAATTAAATTATCTGATACTGGGAACTAAACAGACATTTATAATAATAAAACAATATTTATAAATGAAATATTAAATCGTTCTGAAATTATATTAATTTTCAAAAATCCTATACAGCAAATTAAACAAAGTTTCTCATTAAAAATATTTTGGTAACATTTCAATCAATTACTTTGTAAATTAATTATATAAAACATCTTATGTTTATATTATCATATAAACATAAGATTATATTAACATGTTATGTTTATATTATCATATAAACATAAGATGTCATATGCAGTTATGACTCATCTCAAAATTCTCTCTATTTATGGATGAAAATTTTTTAGAAATTCTTATGAGTAATATATATATCGGTAAACAAAGAAAAATTTATGGACAAACAGCTTTTTTGGATTCAGACAGATAAAATAATTTATAAAATGTCTTGTTTATTTGTGTCATACTATACAAGACAACCACGATTATAACTTTTATAACTAATATGTGTCTAGTATGCAGGGTTTTTTAAAAATATTTTTTAGAAGTCCGAGATTAATGCTAAATTTGTTAATTAAGTAAAAAATAATGTCATGATTAAAATCTTAAGAAATACAAAATTAATAGTTTAAAATAGAAGCAATCTAATATGATTCTTAACAAAAATATTTTTGTATAAATGAAATCTATAATTCCTATTAAAGACACAAAACAATTAATATAATGAATTAACATGTTTATGTATTAGAAATGCTTAACATTGATAAAAATAAAGCATGCAATATAATGCATATTTTTAAGGAATTAATAGATGAATTTTTCACAGTTATATATTTACTTCAAAATTAAAAATAGTTAATTATTTTCATACTATTATTTCATTCTTTTTACCATTTGCTTAAACCCAAATTTTAATATCAAAATACCATCCCTTAAAAATGACAATACATAAAATGATAATAAATTACAGGAAAATTAAATATATAAAATTTAATAGACAAAAATAAACAATACCAATTTCAATAATTGAATAACTGTATTAATAAATTCAACAAATAATTAAAAGCTGATAGACTTATAATGCATATCCTGTCATTAAAAAAGATTATAACAAGAACATAAGAACAAATATATGCAATGCTATGAATGATTAGAGGCAACAGAAACACTAATTCACATACAAATAAATTTTTATGCTAATCTTTTTATAGATTGATAAAAAAATAAAAACTTCCATAAATAAACTAATTTTTACAATTTCGTGAACATTTCAATATTTTTATTAGTTTAATAATAAATGAGGCTGCTGGGATATTATTTTATTAAAATGTTTAAATCCACAAATATACAGGTGATGCAAAAAATCTATAAAATAATTGATAAAAATTACTGATAGTAAAATTTTTTTTTATAATAATGTATAAAACATTTTAAAGTTTAGTATTTCTCTTAGTAAAATAATAATTTTAACTGAAGAGATTAATTAAAGTGTTTTGCAATAAATTATATACAATGTCAAAAGTTTATTTAAATAATAAATTGATTAAATCAACTTGTGGAAATATTTCAAAGTTCCATTTTACCTCTACATTAATTGTTATATACACAATACTAATAAAAATAGTAATGCTAACAATTGGAATTTAAAATAACATTGTGAAACCTTAAGATGTCATAGTTACTCTCTCTCACACACACAAACACACACAACCATGACATATTATTGAAAACAATACTATCTCATTAAAAAAATCATATTCCTCTTTCAGTTTTAAATATTTATTAAATAATTTGAATAAAGAAATAAAACTGAACTAAAAGTGGATTCAAATGAAGTTAAAAAATCAAGACAATTCTAAATGGAACAGGACTGGAAAATTAATAAGAAAGTTAATATAATAATATACTAACATAAAGAAACTTACATCAAACTCTTGTGGTGTAAACATATTTTTGATAATGACTGTATTTTCATTTCTTGATCTTTCTCCACGTAATTTTTCAAACTTCCATTCAAAGAGTCTGAAAATAAAATTTAATTTCTTAAACATACAGTAAATTAATTTCAAAATGGAAGTGCATAAACATTATGAAGGAAAATAATAAAAAAGATAGTTGCTGTATTACACATTCTACATTTATATAAATAATAAATTCTGCAATTTCATCTGAGATATTTTTTATTTGCATTATTCAAGATATTATAAGAAATCTTAACTCATCACACAATTTTATTTTTGCATAATCATAAGCATAACTAAGAAAAAATCAACTTTATTAACAAAATTCATTTAAGGATACTAAAGAAATATATAAGATATAGTAGTGTTTCTTAATATGAATATATATTAAAAATAAATGCACTTCAGTAAATTATAAACTAAAGATGTAATAAACTAGAATGCTTTACTGCTTTAACAAAAACATTTTAATTTATAATCAATTTAGATATTTACTTATCAATTTTCTTTTTCAATTTTTCTTTGTCTTTAGCTTTCATTTTTTTAGGTTTCTTTGTTGGATCATATTGACCTTTCAGCTGGAATTGAGCTCGTTCAACATGAATTTTTTTTCCTTTGAATAAATAACCATCCAATATATCTAAAGCTAATTTCACAGATTCAATCTAGAAATACATTTTTAGCAATCATCAAATTATATAATAGTGTACAATAATGAAAAATAAATTTTATACATGTTTAACTACAAAAGCTAATTTCTCATATTCAATTAAGAAATAAAGTTCACAAAATAAAGAAATTAAGAATTTTCATTGAAATTTTCATTGCAGTTTACTTTAGTTTTTTTAATATCTAATTTTAAGAATTAAAGTACTATATTTAAAAAAAAAAAAAAAAAAAAAAAAACATATGAATGAAAAAATTCATATAATAGTTATTTTGACACCTTATACACAAGGCGCAACTTTTTCATATAAATGACATCAATGTTTTGTAAAACAGCAAACAAAATCTGAAATTATTACTACTGAATAACAAATATAAGTAACATACACGAAAAAATATGTATTAAGTATGAATTGTATTATGGAAATAAAATCAGTATATTATTGCTTTTTATTTTTAAGATATTTCAAGCAAATTAAATATGAATAAACTTGAATCTCCATTTCTAAAATATCTTCATTTACCATATAGATAAATTTAGTCAAATTAAAATGTGTATTAGTTAAAATTGGATGACTGAAAATAAAAAATACCGAACAATCAAGATAAAAAATAATAAAGCAATCAGAGAAGCTTTAAATCTGTATTTCAAATATTTAAAAATTTATGTGTGTTCATTAATTGCTATGAAAATAAAAAGCATAGCATATTGAAGAAAAATCAAATCAATAGTTCTTTTCCAAATAGTATACTAAAGAAACTTCCAAACTACAATTCTATATTAAATAACTTTAATCTTTATGAGCACAATTTCTCTCTCTCTCTCATTTACAATTCTAAGATTTCATATCAATATCTTTCCATGGCTTTGTAAATACAAAAATGAAATGATTATTTCAAAATATTTACAAAATTAAGAGCAGAAAAATAAAACTACACACGTTGTAATGTATTTGAATTATTAATAAATTTTTAAAAATAACTAACTTTGATATATTTTTATAACTAATTTTGATTAATTTATTTTAGTTTTTTTTTTTTTTTTTTTTTTTTTTTTTTTTTTTTTTTTTTTTTTTTAAACTATAATTTAGTATTTGCTAAATAGATTACACTTTGAAGGATAGCAAAGCAGAGACATTATTTTTAGTTTGTTGAAGGCTGACTGGATAGGATATATTTTCTATTTCTTTTAATTTTGTTATTAATAACATACTTTTTTAAAATTTAATTTATGTGTCCATGTGGCAATCAAGTATTGATATAACAAACACTGCAACAAATTAACAACAAATTTTTTTTATAATTTCCAAGTTCACACAAAAAGTCTAAATTTTTCCCAAATGTTCAAGCAATTTTTAGATGAATACAAACTTTATATTATTTGGCAGAATAGAAATTGACATTTGAGAAATCAATTTTAGGACAGATTCAGAAAAATCAATGAGAATTTGGCAGTTGGACTGTTCACTTAACTTAACAGTGAAAGTTTTTGACTACCACGGGATTATGGACTAAAATTTCAATAATAATAAAATTGATAAAATAATTCTAAGCTATTAAATTTTATTGGGTGGTTCGGAAAGTTATTTCATTTTATATAAAAATTAAAAGCGTATATCGAATAAATATTTTATAGAATTGTATATTGTCAATTCTAATCCAATACTTTTTATCATCTTTTTGGCTGTAGCATGATTTCATACTCATAAAAATGGTTGGTTTTCACTAACAAAAAACTGATTCAAATGGGAAAAACGAAATGACTTTCCAAACAACCTAATAAAATAAAAAATAAAAAAAGCAATTTGATGGTAAGTTATTATTCTTTGATGTATTTCTGGAATCACAATTTAACATAATACAATTTTTAATTTTTTCATCTGTAATGAGGACATAAGCCATATTCAGAGCAAAAAAATCACACTTCCAACAATATCATTAAAAAAGCAAAAAAATGCACTCACCTTTCACTAAACAATTTTTATCTGTAGATTTTATTCCATACCACAGACATACTCAAAATATTTTCTATTTTAAAGTATAAATACTATATTCTTCAGTAATAATAAGTAAATTTATCTAAGTTTATATGAAATTGGGACTCTTTTGCCCAATCAAAAACTAAAATGAATTCATGCCTGTCAGATACTTCATTTAATATGATATAAAAATAATCATTTTAGTTTCTTTACCTTTATGTAACAACATCTGCCATCACCTTTTGTATATCCATTTGAGTCTTTATAAAGCTTTATTTTGTACTTCATGGTGTGCGGATCTTTCATTATCAAACCACACTTTCCCATAAGCTCAATAAATTCTTCCTCTGTAGTGTCCTCAGGTAAACCAGATACATAGACATTAGTATTGTGGTCATCATCCACCTCAAACCAACCTTCAAAAAAAGAAATATAAACAAGTTTCAAATCAATTATATTCTGAAAATGTGACGATATACAAAGGATATGTTTAAAATGATTTTTATACACATTATAAACATTAAAATAAATGCAGTCAAATACTTTAAATTTTTTTAATTAATTATTTGACAACAAAAGGCAAATGAATATACTTTGAAAGAAAGGTTTTCAAAACATATCTAAACTAACATTATAGATTTGGGATGATAATTACAGGGTTAAATGCTATATACTTTGTTAATTATAATGAATAATAATGTTTTCTAATATCATATCTCAAATAATGAAGAGATTTACTGCAGGTTAATTAAATCATAAATGATTTTATCCAGCAATGAGTTGGATAATTAAATCATATTTATGTTTTATGATATACTTAAGATTTGATAAAACTTTCACTGTTTTAAACATAAGATGAGTTTAAAAACTAAGTTTCTCTAAGTTTCTAAGGAAGTTTCTCGCATCAATAAGCATATTTTTGTTGAAATACAAAAGTCATAAAAACTAATAAATGAAAAATAAGTTATAATAAACATTTTTGCATAAATTAATAAATGTGAAAAAAAATCTAGCAGAAGATAAAATGAAAAAATTATATAGTAACAGTTAAATATAAAAATGAAAAATTAGGATGAAATAAAAATTAACAAAGATACAGCAAAAATTTAAATAGAAGAAGCCAATAATCCAGAAATTATAGTTTTTTCTATTTCCAAGAAATTGCTGTAACTTATATATAGCACTTGGAGATTATATGATAACTCCCCTTCTGAGGAGAGACATTCATATTCAATTAAAATTAAGATTTCAGAATTTCGAAACAAAAAATAATGTAATAGAAACAGGAAAAAGATTTTACACAAGAAATACAAAAATAATGTACACATATTAAATAATGTACATATATTAAACTATACTTTTGCAAAAGCACTTCTTTACACAAGTCATCAAGGAAAAAGTTAGAGAAAAAAATTTGTAGCAAGAAGGAAAAGTAATTTTACTTTAATATAGTTAAATTCTAAGCTTATCAGTTTGTTAATAAGTGACAAATTTTTGAAGAATCAACATTTCACTTTAAAATTAATTTAACAGCAGTTTTTAAATTTTCTAAAATTAAATATTAAAAGCAATTTTTTTAACTTAAAACTAAATTATTACACATTTAAACCATGCTACTCATTTTCAGCAGTGATTATAAATATTTATTTTAAATGTAAGACTTCTCCTATTTAATTTTTAAAATATGGCACCACTATTTTATTTATCTGTTTTAGTAATAATTAGCTATGTCCAATTACGTTCAAGAATGAATTCGGATCCTTAGAAAGATATAACAGTTGCAATTGACCAATGTGGTTTCACATTCTATCCTGACCTTAGCTGTTTCATTCCAAAAATATTCATATTCGTATACCATCATGTGTAAGCAAAAATGTTTGAATTACACAGCAGATTTTAAACTAAAAGTTATTGGGAAGATAAATTTAGAAATGATTAACCTATTTATATAAAGTGATAAACAAAGTATACGCTCTTGGTCGATCTCTGCTTTCATTTCAGTTTATCACACTTCGGGATTAAGTGGATCCAAACAGATCTTTTTCATAATAAATGTTTTTTCTGTACAATTTATTACATTTTTAATCATAGTGTATATTTTATTTTATGTAACACCCACATTATCTGCAGTATATATATATATATATATATATATATATATATATATATATATTTGACAATTTATTGAAATACTCCATATGGATTATACACCACTATATAGTACTTGATGCCTTTTAGTAGTACTTAATACTTCATCCTGAAGAAAATTGCAACCTCTTCTTAATTCTCTAAACCATCTGAATACATTAGCATGGGCTGGAGCCACCAAATGCTAATTGCAACCATTGAACACATTCTTCTTGATTTAACCCTGCTTTAAAATCATAGAAATTCATAGCACAAAAATGTTCTCGCGTCAACTCTATTTTCTCTTCTGTTTAAAATTTATTCTACGCTAAACAAGTTGAAGTAAATCAGTAAAATATCGTCTTCTGTGTTAAAATACTTTGAATTTTAAAATTAAACTGTTATTTTTATTTTGCGCGTATCTCAAAAATATTAAAGTAACCCTTGTATATTTGTATAAAAATAATATGAAAAAAAACTTAAACTTTTAATATTTTAAGTTTCTTTTTTTGTAATTTTTAAAATTCTTTTTTTATACAACAAGAAAAAAATTATTTAAAATAATCATTCTTTAAAAAATATAATTGAACAAAATGCATGCATTTAATGTCTTTTAATAGGTTATTATTATTTTACTTGTTAAACATAAATCAGCTTCCTTAGTAGAAAAACCAGTAAAAAACAATGTTTAGAAACAATTTTTTTATAAATAATCAATTGCTATTATGTTAATCTTATAAACAATTGCCATTATTTTGCTTAACAGAAAAATAAATCACTTTTCTTAATTAGAAAAATATCAATAAATCAATATAACATTTTAAAATATTCAAGCTTTTCATATATTGATAATGTATTGATAAACCAAATATCAAACATTATCATTGAATAAATAAAATGCTTCGCATAAATTCAATGAACATACAAGGATCATTGGCCTTTCGCTTTTCAGCTTTAGACTTTTCTTCTGCAGCAGTATTCTCAGGCTCTGTTTTTGGTTCTTCTGTGCTTACATAATTATAGTTCATTTGATATCTGGCAATATCATCATCATTAACCTGAAAAATATCAATTAAAATGATTAGAAAAAAATAATTGATAAAATTAAGAAACACAAGTCAGTGGAAAATAATCAGAAATATAAGAACCTTAAGAGAGAGATATACGGTTTTTCTAGAAATAATATTTCCTTTTATACGCCACAATTTTATACTAATATATATTAACTGTTTGAGTGCGTAGGAGTTTTCTTATGTATAAACATAACATAACAAGACAAGCGCGATTGCGCTTTGCTGCACTCAAACGGTTAAAACATTTTAAATTTTATTTAATTCAATTACTTCCATATTTAACATATTTTAATGTTACTAATCTTTTATCTGTCTGACTTTGTCAGAAAAGATCCAATAAATCGTTGACTGTTAGAAAATCGATTACAAGAAAGAGCAGAAGCATAAAGATCCTTTTGGTAGACCTAAGTAGTCCAGAATATGTTTGGCCGAGGCCTACTGAAAACAGCAGGCCTCAATCATTTAGAGCAAACAGCAAAAATCACAGTAGAGAATAAATGAAGAGCCCACTCTTTGCTGCATACCAATGGTGAGAGGGAAGAATCCGCCACTCTTTTGCATGAGGGTACACAATGACGACAGCTGTCTTTGGCTAAGCAATCTACTTGTTCATTGTCAAATATGTCAACATGGGAAGGTATGCATTGTAAATGGACATCATGGAACTTTGAAAATAAGTTGAAGCTTACAAAGAATGGAGATGTTTATTTTGTCTCTAACTATTGTGCAATTATGAAGGTGTTAAAAGGAGCTTGGCTATCTAATAGAATCCAGAGGTCTAACATATTTCATATTAATTAAGTTATACAATTTAATTTTTTAAAACCAGGAGAGTCAATACTTGTAATTTTTGTTTGTATACTAGAAATATTTCTTACAAAATTATACAATGGAATGCAAGGACATCTCAAATATTTTGAACCCTAACAACGTATTGCACAATAATTTTTTTTATCCTTTTTGTACAAAACCAATAAGAATGTCTTCTCACAATTCAATGGGCATCTTCTTCTCCCTTTAAAAAGTATAATTATCAAAACTGAGATGAATCACATAATAAGCTATAGAAGAATTGTGAATTGACCTTTCATTCAATTTTTTCCTTTTTGTTTCATCTTAATTAAATATATCATTTTTATATACTAATTAATTTCCCCTTCAATTACATGAAAATTTATTTTAATATTTGTCATAAATAGTTTAAAACACAATCTTAATGATTCCAAAAAAATTTAACAAAATTAACAAATGCAAATGAGAATACAGGAGGAAAAAATCAGAAATTAAATCAAATAATTCAAGAATTTATGGAGTGGTAGCAGAAAATTTATCACTATAAATTATATTACTTTTCTTTAACAAATAGTATTATGTTAATAATTTTTAACAATACTAAATTTGAAAAATAACCTTACACATATATTAAAATAAAATTTAACTATTTTGAGTACAGTATAATTTTTAATTTGAAAAACATAATGATGTTAAATTAAAAATATGAACTTTTCAAAACAAATAATATTCACAATTATGCCAGTTTGGAACAGTAACAGCAGTCATATATATAAATAAAAGGTGAATCATGAAAATTAATATTTTAAATAAGAACAGTAACATCACAAAATACTTCTAATAGAAGTTAATTTGATGGTTAATCTAAGTTAATTTGATGTAAAGGTCAGATCTTAAGGATGAATATGATTAAACAAGAAATGTATTTTAGATTTTTTTTTTATCGTCAGGATTAATTTCAAAACTAAGCTAAGAAATTAGTAATTTTACTGTAAACAACACATTTTGCTACAGCTATAATATTAAAAAGCACAATATTTAGCTTTTTTTCTTACACAATAATATTGACAAAACTTATACTTTAACAAATATTTGAAAATCTGTTAAAATAAAAGTTTTTCAGATAATATATTTTTATTTTTGAATATTTCTTATCAATAGAAATAAATACATAACTAACTCAATTAAAAATACCTTCAACAAAAACAATCAATAACATGCATTTGTAACTTTTATTATGTAACATACTTTTGAAAAAAGAAAACCATTTTAACAACAATATATTTATTTTATAGATTATCAAAATAAGATTAATTTATCATCAGAAAATAAAACTTACTTTAGGAAACCATGCTTGTTTTTCAGTATTCCATTCATACACAGTACCATCTTCAGGATTAACATAAGTATATGGATCAGTGACACCACTTTCAGATAGTTCTTGTTTTGTTTTTTCTAACTCTTCTAACTGCAACTGCTTCTCGAAATCATCATCAGCCATTTTAGATTTATAACTAATAAATAGAAGATTATGTATTAAAATATTTAAAAAATATAATTCTACATTAATTTCCAATAAAAATTCAAAACTTTTCATTTCATTTAAAGTTGACTAAAATATTTTTGAAACATCAGACGTAAGGAAATAATTTATATTCATGAAATTTATTTGTTGATTCATAAACATAGAAAATAGTCTTTTGTTGAACATATTTCCCTTTACTGAGCAACTCATGACTGCAAACACCTAAATGAAACCAAAAATAACATCTATTATACACTAATACACTACAATATGCTGCAATGAATTCACATAGAATTAGATTTTTCCTATCAGAAGTACAACATCCAATAATGCTACATCTTCGCAAATCTTATTTACCAAATAAACCATACTGATGATTATTATATTACCCTGTTTTAGACAAAAAAGATAATTATACACCATGACGAAAAGCAGTATTTCTACCTTAGCAGAAAAGGTTTGCCATAAACATCAGAAAAATTAAATTTGCTCTATAGTTAAAGAATATATTTCTAATATTATTTTCCATAAGTGAAAGTTTTTTTCAGTATTTTTCTTTCACAGTGTTTTTTATGCCTAACATTGATGTTAAATTGACTCCCTAAATGAACATTTGCTTTGCACCTCGGAATCTTCAGTCAAAAAAAGAAATATGGGCTCTGTTGGTCTTGGCTTCTTGATGGAATGTCATACAACAGAGTTTAAATTTTTTTTAGTTTATTTGTTAAACAATTAATTATATTTGAAGTCGTATTAAAGGCATTCACATTATTATTAACTATTTTAAGATACAAATTGAAATCAAATTTTAAATGGGTACCAGATAAAACATAATTTTTTGGTGAAATGTGATTCATATTTTATCTTGATACCCTAATCATAACATACAACATTACAGAAATTTTTGAAATTGGATGATTAAGCAGAATTATATATAATCATATCAAAGGAAATATAAATTATTAGTAACATTAGCCAATGAAACAATATTAGGTTAATTCCCAGTGAACGGTACGCTCCTTGTACGGTACACATATATACAATTGTAATTAATTGTATATAATATTGTATAAAATTATATTATTTCTATAAAATAATATAATTTAATATTATATAATTATATTAATTGTATAAAAATAGTGTACCGTACACTGGGATATAGCCACAATATTAAATAGGAAAAGATTGAATTACAAATATTTAAATATTAATGAGAATAATAATTACACCTATTTATTTAATAATTTAAAAAAATTGTCGTGTTAGAACTAAATTATTGAAAGATATTTGAGATGCATTCAGCAATTTTTTGATTCAGGGAATTTTCAAGCTCTCTCTCTCTCTTTTTTTTTTTAAAAAAAAAAAAAAAAAAAAAAAAAAGTTTAGTATTTACTTGATATTTTATTGTATTTAAACAAGTCAAGAGAACAGATGATCTTTTCTATATGCTTAAAAAGATAACACAAAAATTAAAAAGTTAATTCTTTTTACCACATACCAACTCCTAGTACATTTCTTCTTTTATACCAGCTATCTTTCCTGTAACTTGTAATTCCTTTTAATTTTACCAT
The DNA here is from genome assembly GCA_026290005.1 of Latrodectus geometricus. NCBI lineage: Eukaryota > Metazoa > Arthropoda > Arachnida > Araneae > Theridiidae > Latrodectus > Latrodectus geometricus. The sequence goes on from JAPDSC010041774.1 coordinate 36,730, forward strand.
CAGCAATTACAAAATATACTAAATAGAATTATATATAATCATATCAAAGGAAACAAATTATTAGTAACAATAACTAATGCACAATGAAACAATATTAAACAGGAAAAGATTAAAACTCAACAAATATTTAAATATTACTGAGAATAATAATTACAAGCCACCATGATTAACATAAATTAGAGAAACTGAAGAACAGATTTATCAAATTAAACAAGTTTTAAATTCACATGTTTAAAAATAGCATCACTTTCATGTTTTTCAGAAAACTTCTTACAATCCTCAATTCTTATAATAAAATTTTCAAGAATTATGCATATAATCATTAAGAAATTGTTCACAAATTTATATAACATATTAGATTTTAAAGTGTAAAACCTTCTTGCCACATCACTAAAGGCTGAACAAATTTTTAAACAGTATGAACCTTCCGAGTTCAGCAATTTTTAATCACTCTATCAAAGCACAGTCAAAATTTATTAATATCGAAAGGAATAAAAAACTGTTTTAAGACTGTTCTCAATTAAAATATTGAGTTACTTATCATTTTAAAATCAGTGCATATTTCTTCCAAAGTTCATATGTATTAATGAAATCGCACATTATTATACAAATATGAAGTGATAAATTTTGAATCTAGTAAATTAAGCGGTTGATATATATTCAGTAAGAACAAAGATAATTTTTAATTGAAAACATATGAATCTCTTTTATAGGAAATAATATTCTCAGTGCTTAGATAATTAATCCCTAAATTTATAAAATTTTTACAAAGTAAATGAAATATATAATGAATGGTTTTCTACCAAACGATTTATTCCCGGATAAAATACTAAAGCATTTTATACGAGAGATCACAGTGTTAAAAATTTTTACCTATTTTTCTTTTAATCGAATCTTCGTGAGAAAAGTTTTGCTTTAAAATCTACATTACACTCAATTCTAGAAATCACGTCCATACACTGAATTGAAAATAAACAAATCAAAATATTGAATTTTTTTTTTGAGTTACAGTTGCAGTTAAACTGAGGTAGGCCGCAAATTCGGTAGACAATTCGATTGAGACACCATCGTAAAGTGAACAAATGCCGTCTTGTCATTGCCGTAATATGACGTAGCTAAAACATTGTAATCTGACATCCAGAATTTGTTAAACCAATAAGAATTATATTTCGGTTTCATATTTCCGATTGTTTCCACTGTTTAAATTTTTTTTCTCTAGTTCCGAGTCTTGTATTTCTGTTAATAAAATTGATAGTAAATTAATAATTTGCTGCAACTATTGTTATCGTGTGTGCTGCAAACTTTATGCTAAATCAAAAGCATAACAAGAATTTGCCGAAAAAGAGAAATAAAGGTACAAGAGTTCCAGATAAAAAATTGATCAGGAGACAGGAAGAAAAAAGTTTGATGAAAAATTTTATATAAAAATTAAGGCTAGAAGATATTTATTTTAATCATTAAGTATGGTTTATATTTGTATTAAAATAAACGTATAAAATATGCAATAAATAAAAGATTACTTTTTTTTATTATTTGATAGTACCACATAGTTTGTGGTATGTAAAATTGTTCCATTAAATTATATGTTTTACTTAAGTAAATATAATATATTAATTAATTAAATCTATACAAGTACAGGTGAGAATTTTTCAACGTTATCAAAAATACAATTAATACTTTTTTATATCTAAGTGACTGAATGAAGAATGTTTTAATACCATTCTGTGTAAATTACAAATGACAATATTTAAAAAAATTATTATCACTTCTATAAAGATTCATTTGATAAAGTAAATCTTCTTTATCAAATGAAAACCTGTAATTCATTGGACTCTCCATTTTATTATATTATTAAAATTTCAAATTTTCAGCATGTTGTAATGCGGTTTTTACAGTGAAAAGCTGAAAAATTAGTTCTGTCTCGCAGAACGTTGCCGGATATTCGAACCTGCTCGAAATCCATAATTGTCTGGTGCTCCACTCATTTTTTGACGAAGCTAAGGCATTAGTTGTTGTTTTACATTCCTGAGATTAATAGAGTTAAATCAAATCCATGAAATTGTGCACCCTGAAAAAATCCAAAACTATAAGAGAATTATCAGTAAGGTCCTGTCTAAAGAGGCTCAGACAAGCTAGAATGTGTTCAGGAGAAGCTTCCTTCCAATAAGAATTGGTGATATAAAGATAAGAAATTGGTGATATAAAATAAGAAATGGCTTAGATCCCTCAGAGAGCTACATAGTTTTTCTTGTGGAAGCGAGTAAGCGCGATTTGATCTAGTCTACTGCATACAAGAGCCAGAGAACTCCTTCTATACCAGTGAGAGTGTCTCCTTCTAGACCAGTAATGAACTGGATGGGTGAGCCATATGGCTTTTAATTGGTTCTTAGCTCTCGAAGAAATTTCTAAGTATGTAAGAAGTGCAATGGCCTCAATGGAATCTCTAGCACATGGCTTGGCCAAGTTATCAGTTATCTAATTACATTAGACAACATGAAAGGGAATTCACTGAAGGTGATCCTGGTGGGAGACATAAATAGAATGAGCATTTGTAACAAATTTATAAATCAAATATTTCACTGAACTTTTAATTGACACATATGAATAAATTAATTCAAAAATATATAAAGTTGATTAAGTCAGAAATATTTTATTCATCAATTTCTTGAATTTTGTTTGTTACATTTGACAAATAAACTTTAATGTTTAAATGTATGGGTTTCTAATTATTTTGTTATGTGTGTCATTTCCTCTCAATATGAGCTATAAGCATTTTAGGCAAACAGAATTCCAATGTCTACAATAACCTATAACCTAACTTTGGTGAAAATGCGCTTTAGGTCCCCTCCTTGGCGCGTTTTCAAAAACACCGATGCCATGGCGAAAATTCTACCACTATTTCACAGTGAAATTTAATTAGCGACCAATGAAAAGGCTAAAACAAACGAGTAATTATTGAGCATGCGCGAGAAAACGCTTTAAATTCGTGAGTTGGCGAAGTAGGGGACTTAAAGAGCAGAGTAACCCTAACTTTTAAATTATTAAGTTATTCACCATTGAAATTAGTAATTTTTCAAACAAATTTCATGTTTTTAAGATTTTAAAATAGTTTCAAAAAGTACTGATATGTATACGTTTGTCAATGAATGAAAATGAAATTGCTTACATCTGAAAAATATTTACTTAGAATATTTTGTTAGTTTTGCTTATTTACTTTATTTTTAATTATATTAATAGAAAATGATATAATTTATTCAGTGAAACTTTTTTAGATTACCCAGTACGATTGAACATGACAGTTAAAGAATTAAATGTTTAAAACAAACTTTTAATGTGATATTGATAAAAAAAAAATTCTAGCATAAAAGTTAATAATATAAACTACATGATCTTTAATAGATCTTTAATAATTAAATGCATTAACAAATTTAATGCTTATTTGTAACATTTTATCTTTTAAAATAAGTTATTTAATTTTATATCAAACACAAAAATGTCCCAAAATACTGAATAAATTAAGTATTTGAGGAGCATAATATGAATACAATATATTTCATTGAAATTTTACTTAATATTATTAATTAAGTTGAATAATCAGTTATGGATGAAAATTTCCTTTGAATTTTAAATAACTTGTGAAAATGAATTTATAAATGAAGATCGAAACTATTTCTGAAAACCATTTAATGAGATAGTTTTAGTTATTTCTATAACTTTTTATAGCTCAACTTTGAAAAAATGTAGATGAACTTACGAAAAAATACTAAATTTAAGTTAATGGAAAAATTAATTTATTTAAGTACTTAAAGAAGAATTAAGGAAAAAAATATATAATAAATAAGTAGCGCTCCAAGAAGAGAGTATGGGATTGAATGAAATTTAATACACATTATGATACAGACAGCAGATTCACTTGATCTCAAAATCAAGACAATTAAACAAATACAGTGCAACCAGAACATTAGAGAGAACGTGGAACTCGTTTTCATTCATCAAACATCCGTGAAACTGGATCAGTTAGCATCTGTATTTGGGGTGGTATCTCTTTGGGTGGACGCATAGACCCCTTCCATGGAAATGTAGTGATGACACCTATAGAGATGATACTCTGGATGCTTGTGTGGGCCCTGATGCCGAGGCAACCAGTGGTACTTTCGTACTACAAGATGATAATGCGAGATTACACATGGCTCGCATCATGGATTCTTACCTTGTTGTGGCTAGATCGATCACGAGACCTTAACCCAGTCGAGAATATTTGGGATACCCTAGGACGACGTTAGCTGCTCTCAATTCCCCTCCTAGGATCCTTCACACGCTTCCAGCTGCTTTGGAAGAGCAATGGCTCGCACTTCCTATACAATCTTCTTCTTCTTCTCTTGAGCTTGTCATATATGTGGCACCTCTGCAGTGTTGCATTTTGTACCATGCTCCAAGCCCAATTTTTTCCTAGTTCCATTGTCTTGGGTCACCTACTTTGTTTATAAAGTCTGATAGGCCCTCAATGGAGTTTAGGTGTAACTCTTTAGGATATGGATTACCTAGAGTAGTGAATCTTGTAAGGGCAAGAGCATCACACTCATATAGGATATGATTCCTATACAATTAAGAGCATAAGATGTAGCTGCATCTGATGTATTGTTTCTATGAGGGCATTATATTCCATATTAAAGGTACTTTTTCTATACCAAACTTAAACCTCCTAATTGTTCATTGTATACATATGTTAATTTTTTATAACACCATAATTGTGTGGTGATTCCTTTTTATACTTTTTTGTATCTTCGTATGTGTTGTATAATTTATATAAAATTCATTACATTCTACGCATAACTTTGTGTGTTATCATCTTTTTTTATGATTTTTCCTTAATTTATGATAATTAGTGTATATTGGAAATAAAAAATTTGGAAATTAAACCAAGTTCTTTCGGAGTGTGATATATTTGACAGAAAAGAAGTCAATTAAAAGATTTGAATATCTCCAAGATATATAGTTATCCCTTTCTCACATCCTTATTTAATAACGGAAATAGTGGAATAAATTCCTACACCCTGAGGCATGGACATACACTTTGGACAGGAAATGCACTTCCGACCCTCTTTTCCTTTGAGGGGGAAGAAAACAAGCGCTGGAGAACGTGATATACCAGTTGAACAGATCACTACGAATGACCCCAGCCACTTTGTACGCGAGCGTAGTAGACAATGTAATAAACACTTTCTTGAAACTGAAGTCTTGATTCTGTATATCACACTGACCACTTATCCCTAAAGAAATATCATAGACACAAAAATCGAGAGAGGAAGAATTGATAGAATCTATGTTACAGATCTGGTCACCAGAACATTTTTCTAGTGACTGATAAACACCGAGTTGCACAACCACTCAAAATACAGCAAATATAAGATTACAAGTTTATCACATGAAACAGATAATTTAAATTCTTCAGACTGTTGTAGAATTTTAAACCAGGGTGATATTTCATAATAGATACCAGAAAATTCCTTATTTCTGACGGAAAATCAAAATAAAGTCTAGGTTAAATATAGCCAGAAAAATTAATGGAGATCAAAGAAGTGCTTTAGTAACACATAATTAATTTTATTCAAGGAAATTTTGTAAGCGCGTGGCCATATTTTTAGACGGGCCTGGACAGGGAAACATTTGATTAAATGTCTTAAAACCAGAGATCCTCTAGATATAGTTCAAGAGGAATTATTTGGAGATGGAAGTATGTTTAAAAAAGTATAGTTAATTCTACGTAATGTAATAATTGTCTAGTTTATTAATAAAATTATGTGAATATTACCATATGTCTGGTGTGACGTGGATGTGAAGAGGAAGGTGCCAGCACATGAGCTGCCATTTTTTCTCCACAATTCAAAGTTAAATTCAAAATTACGAGTCGTTTAGAGACATTCCAACGCTGTTAATCCTAAGGCACAGTCTGAGGCTCATCTGCGCCACTGTGTGTGCATGTTACCTTATATTTTAATAGTTGAGTTCATCAAGAAGATTGAAATTATCGTTATCACTATCAAATCAATTTGGAATATAATTAGATTAACTAAATTCATTTTGCCAATAGTTCATAAGTTTCCTTCTACAAATCTATTTAAAACTATAAGTGTTTACCAAAAACGATAATTCCATGACTCTTTTGAAATAGAATTCTAATTATTTAAAATTCGATTTCAGTCTCATAGCTTCCTTACGGCACACATACCGTTTGAATTTATAGAATAGTATATGTTATATATGTATTTTATTTACTTACTTGTATTTTTTTTCAATGTGTTCAGGTGGCAAATCTATTTAAAACTATAAGTGTTTACCAAAAGCAATAATTCCATGACTCTTTCGAAATAGAATTCTAATTATTTAAAATTTGATTTCAATCTCATGGCTTCTTTACGGCATACCGTTTGAATTTACAGAATAGTATATGTTATATATGTATTTTATTTACTTACTTGTATTTTTTCAATGCGTTCAGGCGATAAAACTGTATTAACCAAATAATGAAAAGATATAGGATCGGAAAATTAGTATTAAAAGCGTAAAGCAAAATATAAATTTTCAAGCAGTTAAAATATGTTTCATACACACACTACTCTAATTTTCCATTCAGAAACATTCATATAATCAAAATTTTTATAAACCTTGAGTTGAGACTTCATAATTCCATAAAAGATATTTGCATAATATTTTTAACTATTAGTAGGTTTAAGCTAATAATTCAATTCTAATATTGAAAAAATAAAAAACAAATTGAAAAAAACCATAAATAAATATTAAGATATAGTCATTTAAAAAAGAAGAAAAAGTTTCAGGTTATTTTTAATAATAAACATCACTATATGAAAATCTTGGTGAATTGAGAAATTACATTGTACTAAAAAATACTTTTTTCAATGTAATATAAATAAAAAATACATTTTTTTCAATAGAATTGAAAACTATTAAAATTATATTTGTAGGCTGTAGAATTATGTAAATATTTTTATGAATTTATCTATCAGAAAACGAGTTTTAATGATGGTTCAACAAAGGATTTTTCTCAAAATTGGAAACTAACTGTGCGTTGAACTGGGTTGGTTCGTCAATATTTTAATAACATCGTTAAAACAATAATGCTAAAATAATTTAAACATAAGTTTAAAATATATTTAAGATCTTTATTGTGATTGTGAAGCCAAAAAATACAACATCAAAACCTTGTTATAAAAAAAATGTAAAAGAATAAGTAAATCTCACTGATTCTTACTTAAAAACATCATTAAAAATCAAAACAAACAGAAAATAGGAATATATTTTTAAATTAACTTATTGTGGAATTAATTCTAGCTTAGAGATATCTCTGTGAAAGTTAACTCTTTTTTAAAATGGTTTAACGTAGACGCATCCAAGTGCTGTTGAGTACTTGGTCCATGTTTGGTCTATCAACAGAATTAGGCTCCAGCATTCTAGTGATGAGCTTCTTCGCTGGCAGAGACAATTTTTTCTTCACTTTAGGAGAAAAGCACCAGTTTCTGGAGATTTGATCTTCATGCATCTTCGTAATTTGTGTGTCATCGAATGGCATCGCGTTATTGAGAATGACATAAATGCATACGCCAGCACTCCAGACATCGGCAGATATGGGGTCATAGGGCTGGCCTTCTATTACTTCTGGTGCAACATAAGAAGAACTAATGAAAACATAAAAATGCTTATAAATATTCAAAATAGGAACATAAATGAAAGAAATTATAAGAAAATAAAGCATGACAGAGTCAATAACAATTTATTCAGTATTTTTAAATTTCATTAAACATGTTTTGTTGTTACTAATTCCAGATTGTCTAGCGAAGCTAGACTATCTCCATAAATCCGAAAATATACAAGAAGTCCAAGAACAATAGAGGGTGTAGTAGGTTTTCGTCTTTCTTAAAATCCAAGCAAACTAAAATAAGAGCCGGGTTCATCCTGTCAACCCCACACCAATGTACTCAGGGAAGATCTTTTTCTGCTGGAAAGTAAGTTTTCAGACATGGTGCCAAACGTGAGGAAGCCGTTTGATATTTTTTAAGTGAAAGCCGTAAAAACCTACCTAGGCTTCTACCAAAGTACCACGAGTACTTTAAAAATTTTAAAAATTGTGGAAAATTTTAAATTTTGTAAAAAACGTAAAAGTTTTTAGTTATTAAAGCCATGGAATATATATATATATATATATATATATATATATATATATATATATATATATATATAATCATTTATTTAATGATTTCCACTTTTAGGACAATTGAAATTTCTCAGAAAATGTGGAAAAAGATGCCGGCTATTTGTAAAGATTAAAGACGTTTCAACTTCTGTTCATTCTATTGCAATTGTTACTTGTAATGATTACTGTTTAAATGCGTTCTTTTTCAATTTTTGGACAGAGACATTGTTTAGCTATGTTGTCTTGCAATATATATTCCTTGAAAGTATTATTATACTAATATTTATAAATTCCATGTTAATTAATGTTATTTATAAACTTAATGTTATTCAAAGTGCAACAAAAAATATAAGCAATAAATGGTATAAAAAAATGCCAAAAATTTATGAATGCATTTTTTCAAATAATAGAAAAATCATCATTTCTAGAGTGAAAATGAAATTTATTAGAAAAAAATGGAATTTGTCTACTTAAAGTGAAACTATAAGCCAATAACTTACCGACAACCTACTACATTTACAATAAAGTGGGGCTCTTTTAACAATGAATAATAAATGCAAGAAAACTTGAGTAGCCAAAAACCAAATTCGTCAAAAAATATTAGTCATTATTTTTCTTTATAAAAAAAAGGTATTTTGAATATTTTATTATTCTTAAAATATTGTTATAAGAGCATCAAATGACTTCATTCAGTTTAATAAAATTGTACTCTTACAGTAGATAATGTATTTAGAAATTTATAAAGAACTATTAAATTATTTCATTCAATTTTTCTGAACATTTTTGTCATTGTTACTGATGACACTTGTCAACGCCAAGCCCGCCCGTCAAGAGACTAGGCGAATGAAGTGAGAGAGAGCGTCTTCCATTCTTGAATAGAGCACCATTATACGAAGGTGAAACTACGACTTTGGGCTCATAGATGGCAGCACCATATGAATTTTCCAATTTAGAGATTGATACCAGTGAAAACCCAAAGCCTGGCTCCACCCACCCCCAGAGGTATTGATTTGTAATGGGAACGTGGAGGACAGTGCGACCCGACATATTTTACGTGCCTCAGTCGCTATTAGTGAGCATGGCGGATCTTCGGCTAAGCCGGGATTCGAACTCACCACCTTTTGGTAACGAGAACGACGCCCTCACCAAGCAGGCCACCACGGCCTTAAAAACATTTTTAACATTGACTACTTGATTTAGTACTACTAGATTTTCATGTGGTACCTATTATCAAAACAAGACCAAGTTACAGCTGTTTGCATACAATTTGCCCTTTCCACATTTCTTAACTTGCTTTTAATATTGCATCAAAAAAACTTATATCCCCCTCTTTGGATTTTTTCTACATTAATTCCTGCAAGATATAATTTCAAATGATGACTCGCTGGAAGAGCTCTGTTTGTCTACAACTTTCATGTCGCACCACCATGCGACATGAAACTTTCTTTCATTTACATATAACCACTTTCATTGACATATTGTTGTTAAATCTGTGTACCATTTACATATATACAGTTGAGAAATAGTACATGAAACAGTATCTTTGTCTGTCATTGGTAAATTAAAAATGTCACAAATTTTTTACAATAATTAACATCGAAGAAGAATATTATAATATTAGTCAATTTGAAGTCAAAAGTGAAAACAATTTGCTTGGCATTATTTTCTTTTATGGCTTTATTTTGCTTTATAACAATCATTCATTTTCAGTTTAATACGAGGACCAAGAAAATCAAGGAGTACCTTACTTTTTTTCAAATAATTTGTTTTTAAGAAATATTAAAATTAAAGTGAAATAGTCTTCGAATAAAGTACTTTCGAATACATGAAAATGTTAAAGCTACCTTATAAATTATGATCGCAAAAAATAATAAATCTTTTATTATTTTATTATTTTAAAATAAAATAAAAATAATAAATCTTTTATCATTTAAAAGAACTGATAATTGAAAAATATAAATGAAGAGAATAACCACTATTTGTGTTCCAGTGAAACAATATTATTTTTGATCAAACAACACAATCTTCAGTTTATTTTCACGTAGTTGCATTAAATATAATTTTAAAATTAGAGCGAAACTTTGGGTTCATAACGTTTCGGAACGCAAACCTTATTTAGTTATTTCCCGGTCATACGGTACGCGCTGCAATTAATGAACCTTTACAATATTAATGGAATGAACCTTTTCAATATTTTTTAAAATTTCAATGCTCATATCTTATGCTTTTCATTGCTTTTATGGAGTCTTGCTGTAGAAAATGTTTTAAACAAAGTATCACTTTGCTCAAAAATTATTTACAAATGCTACGTTTTATTTCACTTCACTTCAAACATATGCAGAAAAATAAAACGAAACATGACTGGCTGAATTTATTCCATTCTCAAAATTTCCCAGTAAATTCCAGGGAACTTTAAATCTCTAACCACTGGTGATTGGGAGGAATCCTTCCAAGTCGGTTTAATTCCATCTTCCTAAGAGAGATGTCGCTATATGCGATAGTCCCACTAGGGCTCACCCTCACCTCAGCAGTTACTCCTGGTCAGGTATTTAATATTCATACAATTGCTATATTTTGATGAACAAAAATCTTTGTATTAAGAGCCCTTAAATAGTTCTTATATTTCAGGGGTGGCCAAACTTTTGGGATCCGGGGTCTACTCCACATTTAAAAAATCGTAGGCGGTCTACCAATGGCAGAGCTAAATTAGCGTACGTATTTGTTTTCGGTAACAAAAAAAAATGGTAAATTATGTAATTTTTCTAAAATAACTTACAAAATGAAAATTTACTGACGAAAAATCAAAGTATTCATAAATCAAAAACTGGCCAACCTTTTCACTTCGTTTAGCTGAAATTTGGTACTGTAAATTTGCGACAAGTTTATCATATTGTGACTGGTACGAGCTTATTGCAATATATAAACACGAAATTAAATAATGTTCATCTGTTAAATGCGACCAATGTTTGTTTTTTGTTCATGGTTGAAAAAGCAGATTCGCAAAGATACCTCGATCCAAAGTATGATTTCAAATACAAAATCAATTTGTAAATATTTGGAAACGTTTTCTCAAAAATTAATTTCCAAAAATCAGTATAGCTAAATATGCTCTGGATTTAAGAAATGCATCGCATCTTAATTTTAATAATTTCTTCCTCGACCGTGACTGATGTGATAGCTATTAAATGTCCTATTCTTTTAGATACTCCATCAATGTTGGCATTTTCATTAAATCGAAATACCATAAAATTGAGTATTTCTTTCAGCCTAATTAAGTCAGCGAATCTTCTAATTCTTCAAACAAAACAAGAAAGTATTAAGTGAAATCTTCGAAGTCTCGGTTTGGATTATGGATGCACTCTTCCTCCATGTTTTTGAAGTTTCTCAATTCATATTTTCTTAATTGAGATATATACCTTTCTATAGTTTTTTTTTTAATGTTTTAATCGCGCTCAGCATGTCTGTTTTAGGTTTTAAATTGCAAACCTTTAATCATAAATCTTTGCACAGTTTGTTTTGGGTTTTAAGGCGTAAACTGAGTAAATTTTTATTTTAAATAATTCATTGATTCTATGTCCTAAGTCATAAATTAAATTGTTAATATCCGAGGTCATTATCGGGATGGTCGCGCAAACTACCTAAAATGTCTTCGCGGTCTACCAGTCGACCTCGGTCGACGTCTTGGCCACCCCTGTTATATTTCAATCATTTGAAAAAATTATTCCTTTACTGTAACAAATAATTTTTTTCCCGAAATTATTGATAAGTAAACAGGATAAAGAAATAAATGTATAATATTTTTTGATTCTGGATAAAAAAATAAAAGGAAATTTTACAAAATTGCTTCTCATATGTTATGCATCAGAATTTTGATAAGCATTGGCCTATTTAACAGAAAAATATTAGGGTGATCAAAATATTCCCCAGCAATATACGTCGATGTCACAATATTTCAAATATAAAAAAACAAAGAAAACAGTGAGTGATGTTAATAATAGTAGGATTTCATTCAATAAACTACTTACCCTATAAAAAAACTACCTAAATCATGAAACATGGGGAAAACTAATAACATCAAATCTGGTGAATATGCAAGCTCCAAAAGATCTCATGCCTTAAATGATTTACATTTTTCTAAGTTGATCACATTATGAAAACTTGCAATGTTTTTTTGGAGCATTGTATCGACTAGTGATTAGTATTTTGTTTTCGATTTCTAGTGATTTAGGTCCATTCTATGCAAGCTTTCATCTATTATTTATCATTTATTCTCATAAAAGTAAGATTTTGTTCCTCTTCTACCCATAAGTTTTTTATGTGTATTTCCCGAGTGTTCCGTCTTCTGGCAGATGACTGATGTCCAACACCTTCAGCGGAGAGTTTCAAAAATAAACCAGGAAGTGTTCTACTTCTTCACATGCATGCACTTCGTACTTGAATAATAATTATAATGGTTTCTTGTGTTTTCTATCCAAGTTTCCATATTAAATATTTTTCTCGAATTTCAATAAGATGAATCTATGCAGTATAACATAAACTTTCGGGGAAACTTCTAAAATGGTCTAAACTGAATTTTCGGGTTTATTAAGACCATTCTAGAAATTTCTCTCCATTTGAACAATTCTTTTTAAACATCCAGATATTTAGTTAACTCTCTGTAGCTTTTACAAATCCAAACTGCCTCCTCTCCTTTTAAGTCCTATTAATAGCTATCATTTCACTACAATCAAATTATAGTTAACATTCACAAAGGTTATAACTGTGCATTTAACAATTGAACATTCGGTCTATGTCTTCTAGAACTTTTAATGTATAGGTCAAGAAAATATTCAGCAAGATTTCACATAAAAAAAACTATAAAAGTGTTTTTAAGTGATGACTTTTAAAGTAGTGTAAGAATAGTGTTTAATTACTGCAATTAAAAAATTACTATAATCACATCCAGCTTTAATTACTTTTAAAGTTCATTAGACGGTAAACCTTATTTTAATTAACAAATTTTACATTAATTATTCACGAGAAAAAGCGATATAACTAATATTTTGTTTCATTTTAAGCAACTATTTTCCGAAAATACTATTTACTCTTTACATATTTCCTTTGCATTTATAAAATGGTTATATTTCTTTAAATAATTTGTTTTTTATTTGTTTGAAACGCTACATGTGAATTTGCGTTATATCTTGTAATTAATGGTAATTTTCAATTCCTTAAGTTTCTCCCGCTTTTTGAAACTACTTAAATGATACTTAAATGACATCGGTTAAAAAGTTGTCAAAATGATTTTTAAAATATGTATATTTCCGGAACAATGTACATTACCTTTAATTACAAGATGATATCAAAATTGAAATTTAAAAGATTAAAAAATCAATTGATGAAGCAAACGAACCCTTTCTCTTAAATTAATGTATACCATCATAAAGGATTCCATTCCCTAAAATGAGAAGATTAAAGTCCCATTTCAGAATCAAAATCTGATAATTTGAGACTTCCCATTCATCACTTACCTTCCGCAATAGGTGGTGCTGTAAATCGGAAGTCCAGTCGTAGAGTTGACACTCTTGCAACAAAATCCAAAGTCACCAATTTTCACTTGAAGATCTTTGTCCAATAAAAGGTTGTCGCATTTCAGGTCCCTGTGTGCAATTCCTTTCCTGTGGCAGTAGCGCAGCGCTTGGCACATTCTCTTGCTCCATGTCTTGGCCATGTCCTCCTCCACAGCACCATACCTGCCACAATCATTTGAGATTATTTAAGTTACTGTCGTTTCTTGATCTTAGACAGAATTTTTTTACATCAGTTATTGAGAGAAAAGGAATAAAACAAACAACTCTCTCTCATTCATATAATCAGTGAATTAGGAGTTCCCGGTAAGAAAAATATAAAATGTACAGCAAATAGAACTAATATGAATAAAATAAGACCAATATGAATAATAGTACAAATTATTTTTCAGTGCATCTTTAGAAGTCCCACTATATTTGAAATTTTATATACATTCATGACAATAAACGTATGAATTTACCACTTACTTAATGAATAGTATCATCAATGTGACAAATTAAGTCCTACCATTATCAAAAACCTCGTAGTTTCTGAACACAGTCAAATAACTACATTGATACACATTGCCACTATTCTGATATTATTTCCTAAGAAGTTAATGAGTGCCTCATAATCAGAATATAATATACACTACTGGCCATTAAAATTGCTACACCAGGAAGAAATGCAGATAACAAAATGATATTTATTGGACAAATATATTATACTAGAAATAACAAGTGATTAAATTTTCAAAAAATTTGGCTAGATAGATCCTGAGAAATCAGTACCCAGAACAACCACCTCTGGCAGTAATAACAGCAGTTATACGCCTGGGCATTGAGTCAAACAGAGATTGGATTGCATGTACAGATACAGATTGCATGTACAGGTACATGCAGCTTCAACACGATGTTACAGTTTATCAACCGTAGTGACTGACGTTTGGTGACGAGCCAGTCACTCGGCAACCATTGACCAGACGTTTTCTATTGGTGAAAGATCAGGAGAACGTGCTGGCCAGGGCAACAGCCGAACATGCTCTGTATCAAGGAAGGTCCGTACAATACCGGCAACATGCGGTAGGGCATTATCCTGCTGAAACGTAGGGTTTCGTAGGGCTCGAATAAAGGGTAGAGCCACGGGTCGTAACACACCAGAAATGTAACGTGCACTGTTCAAAGCACCGTCAATGAGAACAAGAGGTGACCGAGGCGCGTATCCAATGGCACACCATCCATCACGCCAGGTGATGGGCCAGTATGACGATGACGAATGCACGCTGCCAGTGTGCGTTCACCACGATGAAGCCAAACACGGATGCGACCATCATGATGCTGTACACAGAACCTGGATTCATCTGAAAAGATGACGTCTCGCCATTCGTGCGCCCAGGTTCGTCATTGATCACACCATTGAAGGCGCTCTTGTCTATGACGCTGCGTCAAGAGAAGCCGCAGCCATGGTCTCCGAGCTGAGAGTCCATGCTGCTGCAAACGTCGCCGAACTGTTCGTGCAGACACTTGTTGTCTTCCAAACGACCCCGTTTCTTGACTCACGGCTCGTGACGTGGTTGCACGATCCATTACGGCCATGCGGATAATATGCTTGTCTTCTCGGCTGCTAGTGATAGGTGGCCGTTGAGATCCCGCATGGCGTTCCGTATTACCGTCCTGAACCCATCGATTCCATATTCTGCTAACAGTCATTGGATCTCGACCGACGCGAGCAGCAATACTGCGATAAGATAAACTGCAATCCCGGTACGCTACAATTCGACCTTTATCAAAGTCAGAAACGTGCTTGCACGCATTTCTCCTTCTTACACGAGGCATCACAACAACTTTTCACCAGGCAACAACGTTCAAATGCAATTTGTGTATGAGGAACCAGCTGAACAATTTCCTCATTTAAACACAATGTAGGTGTCACTACTGGCGCCTGCTTTGTCTGAATGCGCTGAAAAGCTAATCATTTGCATATCACAGCACCTTCTTCCTTTCGTATAAGTTTCACGTCTGTAGCATGTCGCCTTCTTGGTCTAGCAATTTTAATGGTTAATAGTGTAATTAATTATAAGGTCCAAGAGCTGTGGAACGTTGACTCATTTTTTTGTTCCTTCAGTGGTTTGATAAAGCTGAATACCAAGCATGTTTGGGAACTAAACAATAGGAGTTTCGTGTTAGGCTGACCACCGAACCGGAACATATACTTCCCATCAAAGAGCCCTCGCTCATTAAAACATATATGAGTACTGTAGGGCTTAACGGGAACTGTTACGACAATTAGTTTAGTTTACGTTTAATACAATCAGAATAATGGTGATAGAACAGATATGAATGTCTTCAATGCCACTCTTTTCTGCTGAAAACTTAGAAAAAAGTCCAAGAAAAGATAGTGGGACAGCCTAGATGAGGATTTTGACAAATTTAAAACTTAAAAATGAAGGTTTATTACTATGAAAAGAATGGAATCGGAAAGATTTCTGAAGAATGTTTAGGTCCTAAACAGGCTGTCGTACTAATGTTGATGAGAGTTAAGACCGAGAAATCAGCTATAATCAGAACATGTATTTTAATCAGAATATTTTATAACATAATATAATCAACATAGAGGAGCTTAAAATCTCTCAACATGGTAACCGCACAGTAGACAGTCTAACGACGATATTGATGTTGGTGAAATAAAGGTCAAAAATAAACTCATAAAAGACACAGAAGAACAAAATCCGAATTCTTGTAGTAAAAATTGGGGAAATATACAAAAAAAGGTTATAATATATAAATTTTTTTAATTCAAAATATTTTGGGGAAATGTACTACTATACTTATAGTTTAGTATTGAAAATCTGATTTACTTATCAATTTTATCCGAATGGATATTAAAAATGTGCTTGTTTTTTACCTCTGAATATAATCGATCACAGATCCACATGATGCAAGCTCCATAAACACATAAATTCGATCTTGGATTTGGAACATTCTCTCCACTTGAATGATGTTTCTGTGTCGCAATCTCGGCCAGATTTCCAGCTCCCGCATCAGGAACTTTTGGGTGAATAGAGGCGAAGCTTTGGTTTTATCAATGATCTAAAATTAAGGAACGATATTTGGCCCTTGAAGTAACTCCATTAGAAGCTTACCACAGAAAATATGCTACAACTTTACTGAATCATACTTATAGTCTTACATGTTCTATTCATTTAAGAAATCTACTATAAAAATAATTGAAAACAACAAATGAACAAATAATGTACATGTATAAACATAATGAATGTATGCATGTATATACGGCAAATATCTGTAGTGTGAGCCAGGAGTATGGATTATGTCCATTAATTTACCAGTTGCATTTTGTACTAGAAAAATCTGAAAAATAAAAAGGCGGCAATTTTGTATTAATTATAATTTATCTATCTGAATTCAGTGCACATATAATTCATAATGGACACTAGCTGAATCATTACATACTGTTTAAATATTGAAACCACTTTCTATCAATTTTGAATATGCGACCAGTTTTGCATTATATTGACTTTTGATGCTACTTTAGTATTATCCTTCTTTCTTGGTAGCACAATTATAAGATTTTGTCCGAAAAAATATGTGGATAAATATAAAATAGTATGAAATATTTTCAGAGGTTCGTTTGTAAGGTATTTCCAAGGAAAATTATTCATTATCCTTGAAATCAAATGCATATTTGTATTTGAAGTCTTAATTTCGTTTACAGTTTATATTATCTGGTCTGCAAAACTCAAACAACCATGCAAATTTTACATAGATAGTCATAAAATTTCAGAAAAAAGGTTTTTACGATCATTGCAATGAAAGCACAATTCAGAATAAGGATCATGGGCATGCAAATATCAGGAACTAAAACGCGTTCTGTCAGTGCGCGCAACTCAAATATACAATAAAAGAAAGTTCAGAGAAGCAATTCCTTTGAAAATTAAACAGTGGCACTGTTTTGAGTGTTGCAAGGAGCACAAAAATGGGATGACTCATCACTGGAATTGTTCGGTCTAAGATCCTTTATTACTCACGATCAAATTAATGAACCAAGCATAATGATACTAGGTCAAATTTCTTTATGAAAGCGGTGTACTGATAATTGAAATTGATTAAATCTACCTCACCATGTACATACATCATTTTTAGAATGGCAGAATTTATCATATTTTCCAACAATTTCTTTCATTATATTTGAGTCTATGATAATAACATAACGAATCCATGTAATAAAAGGTAGTATTAACTTTTCTGATCACTGTATTTATGCTATTGTATTGACGACACTTTATTATTACTACTACTTAATAGCTTGAAGAATCCAAGAAAATAAGTCTTTGGCAATTGATACCAATATTCACATGCCTGCAAATTTTACACGATATTTTTCATGTATCTTTTAGAACTGTAATCGGCGCGAACAAGAATAGCGCCAAAAAATTGCCAAGTTCACCAAAAGGGGCCCTAAAGTACAGTTTTACCGAAATTTCATTATATTTTGGCCACCATTCCTGTTTGCGCTGAACACCGTGCGAACAGGTATGGCGTCAACCAAAAATCACCAAGGGGGCACCCTCAAATATAGTTCAACCAAAATATAATACAAACAATGGAACAACTTTGATAATTTGATACCCCCCCCCCAAAAAAAAAAGTAATTAAGTGCCAAATCTGGCACTCCCTACGGACGTTTTAGGGTTGCTGTTTCTTATTTTGGTGTTACCAATTTATGTTTTTTCAGCTTTTAGGTTTTTGTTGTCAAATTTAGTATTTTCTTGTATTTTGTAGCATTTTTTAGGTATTTTTTAAAAAGTTTTTTTTGTTATTAATTATTTAGCGAGAAAAAAAGGTGCCAAAAACAGGTATTTTGCTTGGCGAGAAAAAAAAGTCGCCAAATTTCCGATTTGGGGGGGTATATCAAAGTAGTTCCCAAACTATCTCATTCGATAAATATATAGCTTACTTTCACAGCAAGGGAAATAGTTCCGTTCAAAGTAAATTTCTCAGCATACCTCACAGTAGCAAATGTGCCGGAGTCAATTTTCCTACCAATAGAATATCCATTTGCTGCCAAAATACATTTGTCTTTTATGAAAATATTGTTTTCACCGATATTATTTTCCCCGCTTTCGTGATGATTTGGAGATGTTTTTAGCTTTTTATGCGGGCGATTATCGGGTAAATAGTTCATTATGATTCATTGGGTGAATTTTGAAAATTTTATGAATTTTGATTATAAAATTTTGACGGAAATATTTCATTAATGATATTTATTTACATTTGAATTTTCATACAAGCTGGGAATCATGGGATTAATTACGTGCGAATTTAATTATTTATTTGTTGCCATTTTATGCGAAATTATAATTTTTCATATTTTTTGATTATTAATCTTGAAGAAGTCATTTTTCTCAGTAATATAAAGGTCAATGCATAGTTCATTTTTATTTTCCTATTATGCAAGTTATTTACCTTATAGGTTTTGTGCATTAATATTAGTATTCCTGTTGTTGTTGTTCCCAATACATGTGCTCCTGTTGTTGTTGTACTCCTGTACAGTACCTTAAGAATATCCATAAGAAAAATAATTGTGTGATTGATAATTCTTATCAAATTTCACCATTATCACAAATTAAAGTTTATTGATGAAATTTTTAATTTTATAGTTTGTTTATTTGATTTGTAATACTTCGAATAGTCTATTGAATATACAAATACATCAAATTAACTCTAAATATGATCAAATGACGAAGGGCACATCAGATCTGGCATTTATTTTCTTTTCCAAATTTTTACATTAAGATATCTTTAAAAACTAGACTATTAGGATTATAGAAAAATGTAATACATTTCTCTTGCCCACAGCGTGAAATTATTTCCATGCTATCAGTATCAAAAAGTTTTGCGATATTCCTACGATGTATAAATATGTACGAAACAGTCTTTTTGACATAACAATTGTACAAATTAAAATGATTTTTAATTTTTTGTTTTCTTTCAAATTTTTATAAACATTTTTCTAATTTTAAATTAATTTAATAATATTAATAAATAATAGAACAATAAATAATTAAATTAGGAAAAAACTTAATTTGAAAACAATATTTTTTTTAAATATCAAAAAGTTATACAAATTAAAAATAATTAAATTCCATAAAAAAATTTTTTTATAGAATTCAAATCCACCAATTTAAATTTTGGAAGTATTTTTTGAACATTTATGATTATTTTCATTTTATAATAATCCATAATGTATTAACAAATTATATAGCATGTGTTATATTTATACAATCTCAACTGTATTAATTTGACTAAGATGACTTAAAAAGCAATAAAATGGGTTAGAAGAAAGCAAATTGTATTGTTCATTGACTTTCAAATAGACTTTTAAAAATTTATTTTTTAAAACATTTTATTTTAAAACTAAAAAAAAGATTAAAATAAAAAAAAGCGAAATCAGAATTCCAAAATTAGATCTAATAAATTGGTTTGTATTTCAACCAGCAGTTGCAGTTTTAAATTGGTTGTTTTAGATTTTACGTGAAATTATTTTGGGAATATTTTCACTATTTCCATTCAGTATACATTACTGGCCATTAAAATTGCTACACCAAGAAGGCGACATGCTACAGACGTGAAATTTATACGAAAGGAAGAAGGTGCTGTGATATGCAAATGATTAGCTTTTCAGTGAATTCAGACAAAGCAGGCGCCAGTAACGACACCTAAATTGTGTTTAAATGAGGAAATTGTTCAGCCGGTTCCTCACTCACAAATTGCATTTGAACGTTGTTGCCTGGTGAAAAGTTGTTGTGATGCCTCGTGTAAGAAGGAGAAATGCGTGCAAGCACGTTTCTGACTTTGATAAAGGTCGAATTGTAGCGTACCGGGATTGCAGTTTATCTTATCGCAGTATTGCTGCTCGCGTCGGTCGAGATCCAATGACTGTTAGCAGAATATGGAATTGATGGGTTCAGGACGGTAATACAGAACGCCATGCGGGATCTCAACGGCCACCTATCACTAGCAGCCGAAAAGACAGGCATATTATCCGCATGGCCGTAATGGATCGTGCAACCACGTCACGAGCCGTGAGTCAAGAAACGGGTTCGTTTGAAAGACAACAAGTGTCGGCATGAACAGTTCGACGATGTTTGCAGCAGTATGGACTCTCAGCTCGGAGACCATGGCAGCAGCTTACCTTGACGCTGCGTCATAGACAAGAGCGCCTTCAATGGTGTGATCAACGACGAACCTGGGTGCGCGAATGGCGAGACGTCATCTTTTCAGATGAATCCAGGTTCTGTGTACAGCATCATGATGGTCGTATCCGTGTTTGGCGGCATCGTGGTGAACGCACACTGGCAGCGTGGATTCGTCATCATCATACTGGCCCATTACCTGGCGTGATGGTATGGGGTGCCATTGGATACACGTCTCGGTTGCCTCATTTTCGCATTGACGGTGCTTTGAACAGTGCACGTTACTTTTCAAGTATATTACGACCCGTGGCTCTACCCTTTATTCGAGCCCTGCGAAACCCTACGTTTCAGCAGGATAATGCCCGACCGCATGTTGCCGGTCTTCCTTGACACGGAACATGTTTGGCTGTTGCCCTGGCCAGCACGTTCTCCAGATCTTGCACCAATAGAAAACGTCTGGTCAATGGTTGCCGAGTGACTGGCTCGTCACCAAACGCCAGTCACTACGGTTGATGAACTGTGGCATCGTGTTGAAGCTGCATGGCCATCTGTACCTGTACATGCAATCCAATCTCTGTTTGACTCAATGCCCAGGCGTGTAACTGCTGTTATTACTGCCAGAGGTGGTTGTTCTGGGTACTGATTTCCCATGATCTATCCAGCCAATTTTTTTTAAAATTTAATCACTTGTTATTTCTAGTATAATATATTTGTCCAATAAATATCATTTTGTTATCTGCATTTCTTCCTGGTGTAGCAATTTTAATGGCCAGTAGTGTATATATATACATACACTGCTCAAAACAACTAAAGAATATTGAGGTTTTAGGTGGATCTTGTGGCTGGGAAACATTTTAGCTGATTGATACATGGTCGAAAGACGTAGTAGGTTATATGAGAATAAATTACACATGTTTGGCAGAAAAAATGCATTATATTGCGTATTTGTGTACAAAAGGAAAAAAACACAATTTGTGCATATGAGAAAAAAAAGAAGAAGAAGAAGAAGAAAAGGTGTTTTCTTCATAGGAAATCATTACGTCTGGTTTCCACTGACGACCAGCAACGTTGGACATCTTTGTGGCATGGAGTCAACGAGGCTATTAATCACGAGTTGGGGTATTCTGTCCAACTCTTCCAGAAGAGCTCTTTCCAGTTCTTGTAGAGTTTGTGGGGGTGGTTGGTGACCAGCAACTCGTATTCCTAGAGTGTCCTAAACGTGCTATATTGGATTCACGTCCGGAGAACACGCTGGTCATTCCATTCGTACGATTCCTTCCTAAAAAAGGAAATCCTCCACCAGGTTAGCATGATGTGACCTGCAGTTATCGTTCATTAAAATGAAATCATTTCCGATTGCTGCAGCTGAAGGGACTACCATAGGCCTGAGGATCTCATCTCTATATCGGCGATTAATTAGAAGTCCATCTCGAATGATATAGAGGTCTTTGCACCCGTTAATGGAGATGCTACCATACACCATCATTCCCCCACTGCCAAATCTGACACTTTCGTGCACGAACGCAGGATTATTCCTACTGGCAAGGTCCCTCCAGATAAAAATACGCCTATTATCAGGATGAACAGAAAAACGGCACTCGTCAGAAAAAAGAACATTGCTCCATTCATTTCTCCTCCAGTTCACAAGCTCTGTTGCCACTCCCTGCAGTCGCGACGATGCCTTGATGTTAGTTTAACGCATACCATCGGTCAGTGTGCATACAGACCTACACCATAGAGCCGTTTTCGGATAGCCTAAGTTGAAACCGTGGGTTAGTAGCCAAGCGAAGGTGTTGTTGGAGAAGAGTAGCGTTCATATTTCGGTGTCTCTGAGCCGTTAACACTAAATAACGATCTTCATAGGGCGTTGTTGCCCGTCTAAGACCTTGCCCTGATCATCTGCCTGCACTTGCGGTCTCCAAAACATCATTCCAGATCCATGGAAATCACACTTTGTGACATTCCAAAGGCTTACGCTACTTCGGCTTGAGTTTGGCCCCCTTCTAACCTACCAACAACTCTCCAAGCTTTTGAATCGGCTGAGACATCGTACTTATCGAAACAAAGCAGTCACTGAATGCCGATCATCCTTGTCTTTTATTCAGTTGAAAATCAGCAAAAATTTGCATTTGTGATTCTCTTCTCCCCTTTTCGGCAAAAAAAATTTCGCTTGTCTTCATTTTATATAAAACTTACAATATCTTTTAATTTTTTGAGGAGTGTATACATATATATATATATAATATAATATAAAGCAATAAATACAATGTATAGAAAAAGCAAATACAATAATAATCAATAAATGAGTATTATAGGCAATCATGCTAGCGCAAAAGCAGCTATTGTGTGAAATACCGATATAAATTAAGTAAGATACATTTAATAGATAAAGATAAAACAAAGAAGAAACTATACAATTTAATATCAATAAGGCAAAATCAGGAAAAAAATCAAGATAAACAATATAATATAATATAATTATGAAAAGAGCATAGGAACCACGTCTTCATCAGGAGGGAGATGGCCAGCTATGCAAAACAGACACCCTTTTCTGATTAACACGAAAGACAAAGGTCTAAAAATATTTGTGTTATTCCCCCGAAAAGTGCCCCTATAAGAAGAAAATACATCTATATCAAAATTGAAATCAATGGAATCAAAGTAATACGTTGAAAAATAAAGAAAACAATACATTCTTCTGTATTTGATATATTTTTCTCATTGTATTGCTTTGCCTATGTATACATATTTAATAGAAGCTATATTATTAACAAATCCATCATTAAAAAAAAAAAAAAAGTCTTAAATTGAAACAAAACAAAATCGTATCTCGATAGATTGCAATAATTTTATTAGACGATTCTAAAGCCTGCGTCAAATAGGCCTACCAAAATAAAAATATAATTTTTATTATGTGTTTAAATCTCATTACTCTTACGGAAAATAGGCTGCTGGAGATTTTATTTTTAAACTTTGATATAAGTTTCATATATTCCTTATATAAGGATTGGCAACTAAGACCCAGATCTAAACTAGCAAGTTGTTTTGTGTTGATTGCACAAATGTTCATAAAAGGAAAGTACTCTATAACACGATTACAGAAAATAATTTATCTTTATTTTCACATTAATATAGTTACAAATTTATAAATATTACTAATATTTCAGTCTTAAGATAATCTGATATTCAGATTTTGGGCAAAAATTGTGCAACGTAAGCGCATTTTACGCTAAAATCTCCTTTTCTAGTGACTTGGCAAAACATAGATACTTTTGAAAAATTTCACCGAAGTTCTAGGACCAATATTAAGTGAGATAGCTTAGAATCGACCAGAAACCTTGGCGAAACTCTTTGATTTTCACGCCAAATCTGGTATAAATACCGTTGTAGAATCTTAATTCAGAATCCTTACAGATTCAATTATAAAAACTATAGCGGAATATTATTTTGTTAAGACGAAACAAGACAGTCCTTCACATTTTTATTGATCAGAGTTTCAAACTTAAAACTAACTACAGCTATTCATTTGTTCAACCCGAGAAAATAAGAAAAGATCAATAAAATTACGATTCACCATGGAAAAAAGATTCTTAACAAGTTATACTGTTTAGATATTCGGCATCAAGATATGAAGATTCAATATCCTACGCATCATTTTTTGAGTATTTCCCGACTAAAAAAACAAAGTCGCCTTAATAAGTTTAGTCTCTTTGGTAATTTCACTTTTCATTCAAAACTTCATTGTCTCAGAAACACAAACTGGATCATCAAAAATGACAGCTGCAGATCCTGGTAGATCAGATGAAATAGCCGCTGTTACTGTCTCATCAGAAGTGGTAGCAGTCACCACAGAAATCTCTACAGATTGTATTTCTAATGAGAATATTCTCTGCAGAGGATTATTATTCAGTCATTACATTTAAGTCTCAAAGTACTAACTTTTCTATCTCTATCTGGGATAAATTCTATTACTACTAAAGGTCAACTTAAACGCTTTTCATTAGGAATCTCTATAAGTACAATCAGTGGTGGTGTGCTAATTTTTTTTTTTACCGGAACGCGTATATATAATTATATAGACAGGGTCGATCCTGGGTAGGTGACCGCTCTTTGCGGTTTCAAGTCCCAAATTTAACGACAGGGGGGGGGGGTTGATTTTCCATGATAATGCTGGCATCGACGGGTTTTTTTTAGATCTCATGTCCCAAATTTGATGACGGGGGGGGGGGAGATTGTACCCAATTTTCGCCAGGATCGGCCCTGTCGCTTCAGCATGTGGTACTTTTCAACATCTCTCTCGCGGCCAGCAAGCTATAGGTGCTCGTTGGGGGCGTGCGGCCTGCCTAACACTTTTTAATCGACACTTTGACTTAGGTATCGTGCATAGAATATTTTGCTAACAGTAGTACTTATTAATACAATGTATTGGTTCGGTTCAAACCCTTGTTTATAATAATACATATAAAAATTAGAAAAAAAAAATCAGCAATTCTTTTTTCAATACGTCAGTCAATTCTCGTTATGAGAAATCATCTTTAGTCCCGGAACGCGTTCCTGTCCAAAAAGGAAGTACAGGAACGACGTTCCGGACCGTTCCTGTTCGACAACACCACTGGGTACAATTTCTCCAACGATAAAGCAGCGATATTGTTTTGGTATTCGAGTTATGACGATGCAACAACCACCCTCCGGCATAGACAGATTAGTGATAATAGTAAGTAGACTATTTTATTTTGTGTAGAGCGTTTGGCCTATAAGTAACGATTTTCTGTAATTTATATTATATGGGATTAGGGTGTGAAGGCTTTGTGTTTATTCATTTAGAAATAAATATTTTTTGTGTAGTCAACCATGAAATTGAGAATACTTAATCCGTAATCGACATGCGTTTCTTAATTTTTATTACCAAACCAGTCATTATGCGTATATATCTCCAGTGTCTACTATACATAATAAAAAGAGATAAATTGCTTTTTGCTAGACATCTCATTCATCTATTGGACTAACTTCTAGTGAAAACGACCAGTCTTGAATGCAAGTCTAGTGCATGGAAACTGTTATCAAGTTAAGTATTAGATTTTTATTTAAAAACTGTTTCCTGTTGCATTAACTGAATTGGAGCTGTTTAATTATGACTTCTACAGCTGAAATTTCTTGTATCTCGTAGAAATTGCTACGAATAAAAGTTTTATGATTTTCATGAGATAGTTTAATTAACTCTCAATCAGCACGAAACCAATATATATATTATACAATATATTACTTGTTTAGTAGCACATATTATGCCTTCCTCCATTTCTAAAATCAAGCAATTGAAACCACATTGTCTTAAAAGCCTCCTTAAACTTTTGAAACCAAAGGCAGCCTGTCGAATGTTTATAATGACTAAAAGCGCACTCAATAGAAAAACAGGCTTTCATTCGTTTTGTTATGATTCCCAAAAGCAGTAATAAAAATTTATTGTCAATAAGTTTCTTTTTGTTCATATTTTGAATCAAAACACAATTAAATATGCATGATGTAATGAAACAGTTAAAAAACAAAATGACACACACTAAAGAGACTATTTAAAGTAATATTTAGTTTATTTATAAAAGAGCCAACTTACAGAGAAGAATTTACAGTGCTTGCAAAGAGAAACAAACAATACTCATTGAATAAAAAGAAACTCATGCTTTTAATTATATTAATTAGTTAACCTATATTTGGAAAAATAATGAATAGTTAATGTTATCATAGGATTTTTTTATGCATTCCAGAACGTTTAAATAAAATAGTCATACTAGCATTTCTTTTCAAATAAATTTGTGAAATTCAAAAATTTAATTTTAAATTAAAATGCTATGCAAATTAAATATACATAGAACTTACAAGGAAACACACAGCAATCCAAATTTTATGGATTTCATTATTAACAAATAAAAAAAAATGAAGTTGCTATATAATAAATAAAAAGTTACAAATAACATAATTATAGCGATATAAACATTTTACATAAGGATATTTTTATAATACAATCATGAGATGTTAATTAAAAATGGGCTTGTACCTTGCAAAAAAGATTTTTGTCAATATCATTAAGCATAAAGAATGTAGCATATTTAAACAAGACAATTTACATACAATCAACGAAATGAGTATATTGAAAAACAAAAGTAAGTAAAAGAAACAAAAGGTAACTAAACACTACAGCAATTTCACAGAAAAATCAATAAAGATTCAAATGCTAATAGAAATCAAAAAATTAAATGGGAAATACATAATAGATAATCAATCTAATAAGGTACAAAAACATTATTCTCAATTCTAACAGATTAATTATTTACAATGGCTGAAAAGGTGCATCTTCACACTATATTTTCGAGTAAACTTCTTGCCACAAACATTACAAGCAAACGGACGTTCCCCTGTATGTCTCCTCAAGTGAGTCTTTAATGTTCCTTTCTGAGTAAATGTCCCAGGGCAAAACGGACAACTAAATGGTTTATCAGTATTTTTAACTGATACAAACTGTTCTGATGTATTCCAGTTAAGGCCTGCATAGAAACAGAAATAATGTATTTCAAATTTAAAATAGCACCAATGGATTTTTTTTTTAACATTTTCTCATATCATACAGATTGTGCACGTAATACTTAAAATAAATAATATAAAATGCACAATTTTCTATCAAACAAAAACTATAAATTATCCAAATATATAAAGTACGCAAGTAAGTCTAAAGGCAAAGAAATTTTACAGATTTATATTTTTCAACAAATTTATGATTAAACTAAACTAAATGGCACGACAGCTCCTGAGAGGCGGATTTGTTTTCATGACCGATGGCCCTGAAATTAAAAGCATATGACCAGTAAGGTGGTCAGCCTAATGTGAAACCCTCAGTGTTTAGTCCCAAGCATGTCTGGAACTGAGTTTTATCTGCACATTATAGGGTTGAAAGGCTGACTCGACCTTGCAGAATCTGGGGTCCAAATAAGTGCAATAGGTGCTTAAAGGGCTACCAAGTCTTTACAATTGTCATAAATATTTGGGTTTTTAAATGAGATTTGTTATGTTTATTTTAATGAAACTGTTTTCTAAAACTATGTCTTTTACAGCATCCTAGTATATTTGTAATCAAATGTAACATTTATCTTTATATGATAATATTTCTAGGTATTTTTATGATTATGTACATAAATAAAATTAGTTATTTATTAATAACTTATTTTGAAATTTATTTTTCACATAATATTGAGAAATAATTATTATTAGCACAATTTTAATTAATGAAATTGAATATTTATATTAAAAAAGTCCTTT
This sequence comes from Latrodectus geometricus, assembly GCA_026290005.1. Classification (NCBI taxonomy): domain Eukaryota; kingdom Metazoa; phylum Arthropoda; class Arachnida; order Araneae; family Theridiidae; genus Latrodectus; species Latrodectus geometricus. The sequence goes on from JAPDSC010041774.1 coordinate 65,004, forward strand.
TTACTTGGACAAAAACTTGAAATTTCAAATTAATGCATTACATATGAAATACAGTAAGCAGTTACAAACCTTATTTTTTCAGTTATTAACATAAGTAATGTAATTATGATCGATTTAAAGTAAATTTTTTGCATATTTATTAGATTTCATAACTTGACAAACCTACAAAGTTTTAGACTTTCCTGGTAAAAAGAAGTTCATTTTGAATAATTTGAGAGGAACAACTTTTATTTTTGCAGTATATAATCTAAATATTATTGTTTACAACAAAGTTTAATTTCATTTTCGTTAAAAGCTTGTAGCATGGAAATATGCCCGACATAATAAGTTTAAAAAACAGATCTTTCTTAACTATAATAAAAAAATCAGAAAACATTTCATTATAACAGATTTCTTTTTCAATCATTAAAATTCTTTTACTAATTCCTAGTGCAACTAAAGCAAGTTATTAAAGCACAGTATTCAATTGTCAAACATATCATATTATAATTAACTAGTTTTTAAATTAAACAACTAGAAATCATTACTAAGTTACAAACATATGCAATAATCTGAAAGAAAATTAGAAAAAGTTCTATATAGCAGAACATTTCATGAAAATTTGCATTTAATAACATTTTTAGATTATTACGTGGAAACACATTTCTTGTGAATCATAGAATGAATCTTCATATTAGATTTATGAGAAAATTTCTTTCCGCATTCAGGGCACTCGAATGGTCTTTCTCCAGTATGAATCCGCATGTGAACAGTTAAGTTCCCCTTTTGACTAAAACCTTTTTGACAAATTGTACAAATGTATTGGCCGTCTTTACGGTGTTCACACATGTGCTGGCGGAAATCATTAACTGATGTTGCAGTAAAAGAACAATATAAGCACAAATGCAGCTGATCACTCACAGTAGTTGTGATTATTTCAATACCTAGAGAAAGAGAAATTTGCAAAACATTTTTCACAAGTTATCAAACAAATTTTGGAATAAAAACTATTCATATAAACATTAATGCATGCATGAAAGGATATAAAGCTTTTTTTTAAAAAAAATGTAAACAAATACTGACTTATATATACAAATAATTTATTATAACTAAATATACATAAATGTATACTTACTTTTACAGAGAGAAAAAAATGTAGATGTAATTCAAGGAAATTTGAAATTATCATTTTGAAAAATTGCAAAATTTTTAGTTATAAAAAATAAATATCATTATCAATTACATGAAAGAATTAAAATTAAAAAATTCAAAGATTCTGAGGATTATACATAAAATGTAAAAATCAAACTTTTGAAATCATATTAAAAAATAAATTAAACTTGGAAATGCATTCAAAAATTTTTGTTTACAACATAAAATACAAAATTTTCTGTGTCTAAAGTTGAAAGAAATATTTAGATTTGATGTATGAAAAGTTTGGTTTTTCTAACATTCATATATAAAAATAAAATATATTTAAAAAAATTTGTAATATTATAAATATATAAGTAAATTTACCTCTTCTTAACAATGTAAAAATTTGTAAGGTAAAGAAAGCAATATTTATAATTTTTGTTTAAATCTTTACAAAATGTACCAGTAGAAAAAAGTAAAAATTTATACAAAAATGATAAAAAGCAATATTTGTCAATTCTTAATTTTTTGTCCTTTTACATTGAAAGTTATTATTTTTGTTTTTAATAGGTTTCAATATTGGATAGTTTGATCTTTTGTTTTTCTTAAAACAAGATTTGAAAAACCAATGGAAGAAAATCCTTAGTCTAACATTCTGCAAAATAATCAGAAGGAAAGATATTTTGATCAAAAATTTGGAGTAAAGAAACTTACATTGATAAAATCTTTAAGGACAATAAAACAATAATTTATTTAGAATAAAATTACAAAAATACATTACACATAAATATAAAATAGACATAATTATTAAAAAAATATATGCACATGGAATTAATTGGTTTTGAAAAATGAAATGCTTGAAATTACATCTTACAACATTTTAAAATAAAATTGAAACAGGAATTTTGCTAATTCGCAACAAACATTTATTGTTTTCTCTGAGTAAAATAGATTATCGAATAAAAGAACTGTTGTAAAAAAATTAAATTTATAATTTTCTACAACAGTGAAATGCAGAAAGTGAGATAAAAATTAAAAACACAATATGTATTTTAAAAAATAAATGCAAAAAGAAAATATATATATTGAGCATGCAAATTATTGGATTATATTATTAAGATTTGAATATTTAATAAAAATTAATGTAGAATAAATATTAGTAAATATAGATTAATGACAACAAATATATGGTTTAGTAACAGATTCATAAAAAAAATAAATAACTAAAACTTTTTGTAAAGAAACCCATCCAAATAGGCAAAATTATTTTTTTAAAATTTGATATTAATATTAATTTTATATTTATTATGAACAATCAACATTGAAGACAAATACAAGAGATAATTTTTGAATGTGTGTATGACTCAAACTAAAGAAATTATATAACTTTACAATAGATAACTTTCCTGTGAAGTAAGATGTCAATATTTTTTATGTTTTAAAAGATGTAATTCTTACTTTTGACTGAATAAAAATATTTATATAATCAATGATTTTATTTTCTCTAATCAAAGAACAATATATATTGATTATATGATTTTTATTAAGATAATTTTTTTTCCAATTTTCTCAAAATTTATAAAAATTGGAATGTTTGGAAAATTATAACATTTATATAATCTAAACTTTAATTACACAATAATTTTCTTTAATTCTAATGATTTCACATTAAATTATTTTTTGCAATTTAGTCTATTACAAAAATCAAACCACATTATTTCATATTATAACAATATCATTTAAAGAATATTTATTTTCCAAAATTTCAAACAACCTTAACATAATCTACGCAAATTTTATGACATATTAAAATAACATAAAATTAATGAGGGGAAAAAAACCCCCAGGTTATTTTAAATTTATGCTATTTGTAATTTAATAATAAAAAGTTTAGAATAGGCAAATTATTTCTGAAGGAACCATCAATTCTTTATTTAAAAATTAAAGATTTTCCTCTTAAAAGCATTTTACTATATAAGGTTAACATAATACATTTCAAGAGAAGTAGTAAAGTTATGAAAATTACATTTTCATAACTTTACTACTTCTCGGTAATAAAAAAGTTAGACTGGTAAACAGTAACAGTTAAAAATATACAAAATTAATAGAAAATTTGGTTTTTCCATTAATAATGGGTGCATTGATAAACTCCTGAATGACTTTCAAATGAACATAGCAGACATCTATTAATGATGCTTCAGGAGAGTGTAAACTCTCTAAATGTTATGTTAATAATAATAAAAAGCAAATGTCAAACAAACTCAAAATTACTGTTTTAAATTAACAAGTTTCATAGATGTTTCCAACATTCCACTATTATTGTGACATATCCAAACAATTTGAATTTTTCAATTCAATAAATTTTTTAAGCACTTCATGCAAGTAAATCATGATTTTGTAGAAACATTGTTAGGCATCCATAGAAAAAAAATACTGGTTACTAAAAATTTTTAATAAATAAAAAATTTTCAGTAACCAGATAGCAGATATCAATCATAATCCCAGAACATGATTCAATATAGTATATCTTTTCAAGATTGGAAATATATTAAATTGCTAATAAATTTGCAAAAATAATATTCACTTTGGGTTAGTATTTTAAAAATCTTTCTAAATTGCCCCTATCTTCATGCTGCTTATTTCTTCTCAAATTTTAAATTGGCTTTCCATTTAATATATAAATTGCACTTAACAAAAATCTAACAAAGGAATATCAATAACTCTCTAAAAAATCAATTCTAAAACAGCTGCATTTTGAAGTTGATAATTTTTAAATTAAAGAAATATAATTTTAAATCTTTTTTTTTTATGAAAATACTATTTTTTATTAGCCGATTTTTTCGACATTAAAAATTCCAATTAGAATTTTAAAATCTACAAGCTTAATGGAATTCCTTATTATTTTAATAAATTAATTTTCAAGGGTATTGTAACACAATACGTCATTCAAAAAATGTACGAATAAATCCATAATGAAAAATTACTTCATAAATAGAACTTAGCTTTTCAACTTAATAAAATAATAATAATAATAATAATAAAAATAAATAAAAACATCTGGGTTAGATAAATATATGAAGTAATTAATTTCTTATTTTATTCTTTATAGATTTGCAGTTTAAAAATATATGTGTTTTTTAGATTCCAAGCCATGAACCATTATTTACCGCTATACACATATTGATATGCACTTTATTTATGTTACAAATATCTCTCTCCATATATATATATTCTTTATCTTAGCCTCAAAAAGTTTAGAATTTACAAATAACAAAGAATTTATTACTGAAAAACTACTTTTTAATATAGTATTTAATATAAAACAGAATAATTTTTTCAGTATATTGCATTTTAATTTAAGAGTACATATCACACTCCAAATATATATAGAAAACCAATAATATATCAAATAAAGATACACATTAATTTTAACTTTAAACTATTTTTTTTTTTTTACTGCTAACTGATGCAAAAGATCTTTTACTAACACATGGATTTTCGCAAACAGTTGAGTAAATTCACAAATTTGAGTAAAGCGCAACATATTTGAAAGGAAGAATAATTGAAAAATTTATAGCATACAGTAAAGTAAAAAAAAAAAAAAAAAAAGATACAGTAATTAAATTTTAACCTATTCTTGATCCTGCAAATTATAATAATTTGAGTGATTTTAAGAGTAGAATATTATTTGTTGACATTTTGCAAGCCTGATCCATAACATTTATGATGACGATGTCATGTCTGAGTTTAATGCATGAGCAGTTATGTCATATTATTGTCAAAATAGGCACACAGCTGGGGTGTGTGCCTATATATAAAAAAAGGTCTGGTTCTATAGCTTTCACTTTCAAATGCACCATGATGTTTGAGGACAGAAGTAGAACCTTTAGAATCAAAGTTTGATTGCCTGACCCCTGAAGATCAAAACAAGATTTTCTCATACGAGCAGAGTTATTTCAAAGCTCTCATTGATCTATGTTTTAAAGTGCACAAACACACACAATTTTATTTTCTTAAGTTCTCTTCACAATGGAAACTGGATGCTTATGAAGTTAATTAGCATTGAGTGATTGATTTTTGAATATAATGCATATTTCATTATTCATGATTAATAAATCTCACTTTTCTATTAAATATTTACTTTAAGATTTTAAGTGAGGCAAAGAAAGAACATAAAGGAAGAAATGAAAAAATAAAAAACAATAATAATGTTAAATGAGTGATTAAGATAAAAAATTAATATTTCCTTGAGAGCTTTGTTTAGTGCAATTAATAATATCAGAACAAATTCAAGGGATAAATTAGCAGTACCCAAATTTATCCAAAATACTAGAAATATTTTCAAGGAACAAAATATCTTCTAAACAACAATGGGAGGAATCTTAGTATTTACTTTTTCTTGAATGTAAGTTTTATAACAATCAGAAAAATCTTCGAAAGAATATGATGAAAGTTAAGACAGCAATCACAAGGTCATTAAAGGTTGTACTAAGAAATTAATATTTTGCTGCAAATACGAAAGGCTGATGGAATAATATATCAGTAACTTACAAAACTAAAATTGATAACCCAATAATAATGACTATTAACAACATATGAAGAGAACATTGTCACCTTTGATGAAATAATCGGTAAAACCTTGGAAAAAGGTTTTTTTTATATGCATAAATAACATCTTAGAAATAATTAACATTAAGTTAATAATATTAAGTTCTTATCAAAAATATTCTACTTAAAACATATACTTTAACCTTTAAATAAAATCGATTTAAGTTTTAATATATTTTGCATTTGCTATTCTTCAAAAAACATTCTTACATGATTTAAAGCTGTATTAATAAAAATTTTTCTTTTTTTTTTATTTTTATTTGTTAAACCACAATAAGATTTATACATAAATTAAGTAATGTTATATTAACACCAAAAAGGATTTTTTTTTTTTTTTTTTTGTGGTTTTTCTTTTAAAACAAAGAAGCAACTGAATTTTGGATGTTTCAACTAATACTTTCATAAACATTAATTTTTAAATCCAAATAAAGCAATTATTAAAATATAAAATAACATATATTTTATCATTATAAACTTCTTCTTTTTAAAACAGTATATTGCACTAAAACGCATAAAAATTTAAGAGTATGAAATAACAATCACATAAAAATTATGTATAAAATACCACTCCTATAAATAACACAAAAATATGATTAAATTTATTTAAACAAGTAGTTAAAAATAGAACATCACCAAACTTCATAAACATTTCTTTTTAAGAGCTAGAAATGTATGTAATTACAGATCACTCCTACCAAATAGTTAGCCATTAAGATTAGAATTACACCGAATATTACTGTTAATCACACATTATCTTTATTATGTGTCACTTGGTGCACATTCAAACTATACTTTCGTGTAAATCTCTTCCCACACAAATTACACTCGAATGGTCTTTCTCCAGTGTGCATTCTAATATGAGTTTTCAAATTGCCCTTCAAGGCAAAACTTTTATGACATACTTGACACCTGTAAGGGCGGATTTGATTGTGAACTTGCATATGACGCTTGAGTGAAGCCAGAGAAGGACGAGGATAGGAACAAATTGTGCACACGTAAGCTCCTTTTTCTGGACCAATACTTAGCCAATCAAGGCCTTAAAATAAAAAAAAAAAATAAGTTATTATTAATTCATTATGAAATAGATAGAAATTATTCAATTACATCAAAATAAAATAACATGTTATTTTAAACAATACAATGGATTAATTAGTTCCTAAAAACTTTGCAATAACAATATTTGAAATTTTAAGTTTTAATTTCTTAAGCAACTATTAAAATTTGTAACTGAAATTAAATATAAAAATTAAACAAATTTATTGTTTCATTAATTTTCCCTACATTAAACTCCATGATACTTAAAAGGAAATATGATGTACTGCACATATTTTTGAAGTTTCATTAAAAAAAATTTTATAATAATTTACAGATAAATAAAAATAGAAATAAACATTTAAAAGGAGGAAAAAAAATTCTATACCAATTACTTAATTCGAACTATCTTTCCAACATATAAAAGTTGAGAAAAGCAAACAAAACAAAAAGGGAAAAGCTAGAAGTTAAAAAGAAAAATCTACTTTTTCTGATAAAATAAGAATTTTACACAATTTTCTTGACACTATTTTACAATTTATTTAATTAATAATATCAATATGTAATAAAAATTGTAATTACATTATTATAAATATTAATAAAGCTTAATTAATACATTTATATAATTTAATACCAGAGATTACAAAATGTGAATATTTTTCTCTAATAAACTTTATTCATTTAGTTTCTTCAGATTTCACATAAATAGCTACTAAAGAGTGAAATCAAAAACAAAATTAACACTACTTTGCAACTTATTAAAGGCCTTCCATGAATCTTAACAAAATTACAATCTTTGAAAACTTTAAAGTAGTTTATTTTTTCAAGAAACTTCAAAAATATTGTCTCAATATATATTTTTTTTAATATTTATTTTTAGGAACTAATAAATTTTTATTATTCTTCAGATCAAGTTTAAAATAATTACATTTCATACATTTATACTTAGGAATTTATCAAAGCAAAATATATTTATTATTAAAATAGAGAATTATAAATACTAAAAACTATAAAAGTTAAACACATTTCTCAAAAATCTTATTAAGTTACTTTTCCTATTAATACAAAATTATAAAGAACATTTATGCAATAAATTAATTGAATTTATAGCCATAAATGCTGCATGAATATTAATATTTAAAATACAGAAATTTATAATTAATTGGTATTTGTAGTTAATCAAACTTTAAAAGAATAAATTTACAAAAATTAAATTCATAAAACTAAAATTTGAAACAAAAATTTCTTTCAATATTTTAGTGAAGTTTGTTAATTAAATATACAAATAATTAATTCCACAAATTAAACTATACAACAAAATTATTAATTTTTATAAAAAAAATTGAACATAAGATTAACATACAAAATAATTTATAAATTTGTTAGAAATGAAATGACAAAGTTTAATGGAAAAATGCAAAGAATAGTAAATATTGAAAATATAATAAATGAAGCAATAAATATTATGTTTGTTCAAGAATATTGTAATTTAAAAAAACAGTAATAAGTATTTACTTCAAAAATATTCACTTTATTACTTAATATATTAAAGAACACATTTTTTTTATAACATATTAAGTTAAAAATTGTTTGAAGACAATTATCATAAAAACAAAATCATTACACATCAAGAATATCAGACTTAAAAACAAAAATCATTACACATCAATTATTATTTAAATTTAGCATATTTTATTTATTAAAATAAAGCTGTATGGTAAAAAAAAGTTTTTATCAATTGAAAATATACCAATGATTCTCCAATAACAAGTGCAAAACATTTCACAAGCTTAAGTTGTTACCAAATATTTTAAAATATGCTATATATATGTAAAAAAATCCAAATAGTTTAACAATTAAAAAGCAATTAACACAACTTTGATGTTTGAAATGTCAAATATGTAATTCAAACCATAAAAGAAATATCTAAAAAAAAAATTACTAGAAGTATCTTAAAATAATACACTTCTTAAATTTTATGATGTAAGACATTAGTTAAAAAAATACACTTCTAAAAGTGCAATTACAAACTAAAGTTTAAATTGTTATTAGCTATAGAAAGTGCTAATATCACAAATATGTTTAAAAATATTATGAGATAATACAGCAGCAAAATTAATAAACACAAATTTAACTATTCCCCTTTAAACTAATGTGAACAACTTTATAAAGTTTGAAACTATCAAAGCATTGTGTAGAAAAAATTGATATAAATCAATGATATATTATAATAAAATATATAACAGAAAATACAATAATATTTGTTATACATAAATATTTTTGCAAAGCTTCAAAATAAAATTTTAGAAAAATCTTTTTTTAGATTAGATTGTTACAAAGACAAATGTATTTCCCCATTAAATAGGGAACTTCCCATATAAATGACATTAATTAGTTAGACATTCTTTAAAATACAGGGCATAAACAAAAAAATTTACTCCAAGAATGTAAATTATTAAGTACTATAAATCACTTTTCAATTCAATGGGGAAGAGGAAACACTCCTAAATAAATCTAAAAAGGCATTCTTAGAAACCAAATGGGAAAAATAAATGCATAATAATTAGCACTTTCAACTTCGTATATAACTCATCTTAACATTGATATTTTTTAAAATTGGTGAAATCCTTCTCATTTGAGTAGTTTAACACCATTTTCTTGCAAAATTAAAATCATGCTGCTTTGGATCATTTCACATAGATACTTACTATTCAAAACAAAGTTTTAAGGGACAAAAATATTTCCCACAACTTAACAAAGATATTCCTTTTAGAAAATATAAAATCAATAACAAAATACTGTCACTTATTTTTACAAAATTAGTAACATCAATTATTATAATTCATTTTTAATCAATCAAGCAAGGACAATTGCATTTAGAAAACATTCTATATAGTGCTGATACCAGGCAGAGACCTCAGAGAAATCAAGTTACAGTATTAACTAAAACACATCAGTTTTTATAACGTTTTGTTTTCAATTTCATTAAACAGAAAATGTACTCTCAAAAATCTACTTGACCAGACAATTTTATTTAAAGAAATAATTTACTAGATAAAAGCCTGTAACATATTTGAAACCCCCATAATATATATATATATAACATTTTATGACCATGTAACAGACAAAAAAATTAAATTCTTTCTACCTAATAAAAATACATGTTTCTTAATTTTGAAATTTAACTTCAAACATACAATTTACATATTTTAATCTTTGTTACACTTCACTTTATAACAACACTGATACCAGATATGCAGTCAACTTCTATGCGAATCAAAAGTTGTGATATGGAAGAAACAAGTCTGGTCTAGCAGGTTCTTTATTGACAACTGCACCAATAAATGATTGAGTAAATAAGTCATCGATAAAAAAAATTAAGTTATATGAAAAAAAAACTACATTAAATGCAAATTTATTGATACTTTAGACAGTTAAAATAAAAAGTATTCTATTTTCTAATTAAATATGTTTTAAATAACTACTAACCACATAAATGAACATGAAAAACTATCTAATGTAAAAAATTTGCAAATTGAAAAAATCCTTTTACAAAGAACATTTTTTTCATCGACATTATCTATTTCTCCAGGCAATATTTAATTTATAACAAAAATGCTTAGATGGCAGAAAATCATCAATGTTAAATAGTCCATAATGAATTATTTCTGTATTATGCTTCAATTTACTAAACAGGATGCCAGAGAACCGATTTCAGTTTAGCTATTACTCACAAGTTTATTCCTCTTTAAAAAATAGTAAAAGAGTTCAGAAAATTCAAAAAAATCATCTTTAAATATTTTTATTTAACACTAATATGATGACCAAATTTTTAAACAGGTAGTTTAATACTATCACCCCATATTATTTTTAATGAGTTTTCGTAAAAATGGAAAAACAATTATTTTAACACTAAAACCAAACATTTAAAAAAAAAAAAAAAAAAAAAAAAAAAAACTCGTACATAATTTATGAAAAGGTTATTAGTAGAAGCACAATTATGACATTGATCAATTTCTTCTATCTTTGAAGTTTTATTAAATTTAAAAATTAAAAAAATAATTTCATAAATACAGAAAATTAAATATTCAATTTTAATCAATCTGAGACTTAAGTTAAAAATGGCTAAAAATAGGATAAATATAAAATTTTCTTGGTAACAGAGAAAGGAATATTTTCTAATGGGGAAATTATTTTTAATAGTTTTTATAATGGGGAAAATTTAAAAAATAAACGATTTCCCCATTTGATATAAAATATTTAACATTAATAAATATAAATTTATTAAGACATTTGCAAAATATCTATAATGAACATACAGGAAACAGTAAGATAAACAATACAAAAATTTAAATAGTTTTCTTTCAAACTAAGTAAAATTCAAAATGCAGTATGAATAAAAGTCTATAAAATACAATTATTATTAGATGAAGCAAATTTTTCAAAATGATTTCAGAAAATAATATATCAACATTTTTGGTGAATTAATAAATGTATTTTCATATTTGATACATGAGCAAATTTCTTTCCACAAAAGGGACATCCAAATGGTCGTTCACCAGTGTGAATTCTCATATGAATCTTTAGATTTCCTTTTCTATTAAAAGATTTGCCACACTGTGCACAATTAAACACTTTTTCATGACTAAACATGTGCAGTTGAAGTTCTGATAATGAAGTGGCCACAAAAGAACAATAAGAGCATGAATATGGTATTTCAATTCCTATAAAGAAAATAATATTGAAAGTAGAAAGTTTTATAAAACATAAAATATTCAAAGTTTTAGCATTGATAAAATAGTAAAAACTTAGAACATCTTACGTTATTTTACAAATTAGAAATTTTTATTTAACTGAAGTTAAAGCACACTTTTTAAGAAACCAAATAGTTATTTTATATAGAAATTACAGCAGTCTTCATTAAAAATTGCAAGAAAATTTTAGATCTAATAGAACAGCAAAACAATTTTGACTTAAAAATAGAAATAACTACATACCATCACATTTCTGTACTATAATGTTCCCCTGATTGTAATAATTCATACTAGGAAAATCTACGATACAATTTGACAATGCTTAACCATTTTAAATATTTAATTATAAATAAGGACACTGTCAAATATTTGTTTCATAAAAAGAGCAAAAATTATGCAGTTGTTGAATGTTATAAAGCATAAGAACATAAATTAGTATGCTTTAATATTTTTTATTAAAATTATTTGTTCAATTCAGAAATATATATGTATATATATATTTATGATATATATAGATGCAAAATAAAAAAAAAATAGCCTCTTTAATATTATAATAATATCATGCAATAATTAAGATAAAATTTAGTAAATTAATTTTCATATATAATTAAATTTGTTTTCTTCTGAAATTATTTGGTAAAACTATTTCTCCTGGTAAATCTTTAATACCTGATTTTATGATGAAATATTTTAAAATACCTGATATGTTACTGCACTTTTAATTTGTTTTCTAATAACTTAAAACATTAAAAATAAATTTAAAAGAAGAACAGCAAGCAGTGATTGGAAATAAATTATGGGCAAAATAAAACTTCTATTTAAGTCAAAGACTTAGAATTATGACTTCAACCAGGGACAACTTTTTAACAGGAAGAAGTTTATTTTATTTATTGTTAGATGATTATAGAAACGAAAAGACATGAAGTTCACTCTACTCTGGGAAGAAGTTAAGTGGAATACTAAAAATATAATTGACAAAGTACGACAAAAATTAGTTTTATACAAACCACTTCTAAAATCTCAGAAAATAAAAATGATGGAAATTAAATTATACAACTTTCATATGATCATGTTGACTGTACAATGCATATTTTGCATTATTTAATCTGCAATGGAAATAAAAATATATTATTTAATAAATAAGATAATTTATAATAAAATTTTTTTCAAGGTTATTTAATGTATATTGTTTCTTTGCAACTTTAAAGTAAATACAAATAAATGTAACAATATTTTCCGAGAAGACATTGCTTCAATGGTAGAATACAAAAGCTGATATAAATTCCTTGATTGAAAATAAATTAAAACACATCCAATTCCAGTTAGGTAACTTCTTAATAAAGATAATAAATTCACCTTCATCTGAAAGATATATATGAAATTTATATATTAGATATATTATTTAATTTGTATTTCAAATTCATTTTTTGCAAATTTTCCCAAAAAATAATTTTATTTACAAAAAAAAAAAAAAAAAAAAAAAAAAAAAAATTAAAAAATTGTATAGTTTTTTTGTAAAATTGTTGTAATAGCACAGTCGTTAACTAGAAAATAAAAATAAAAAATTGTTCAACTGGATACATAATTCCCCCCCTTATAATAAAATAATGCACACCGGCAAGAGAGCATTAGTTTACATATACAATATTATGATAACATAATTACAAAAAAATTTAGAATATTATGATAATTCTGTTAACAAAAGTAGTGACTCTTTCAATTGTGAACATGAAAATAAATGCTTGAAATTTGAAACATTTAAAAGTAAAATAAAATTCCTCAGTTAAAATTACACTTCATGGCAAGTTTACGCTTAGAATATACTAGAAAAATTAATTTAGAACAAAGAAAATATTTCAGGTTATATGTTTGAAGCTATAATGAAAATTAACAAATTTAATAAGAGACATAATATTTTCAATATTAATGAAAAAATTGAAAATAGTTGATCTTATAAATAACATAATAGAGAAACTGAAAAATGTTTACATTAGACTAAATAACATATCATCAATTCTATAAAAAAAAAAGCAATATTTTCTAAAAAATAATTATACTTCAAATATAAAATTAATAAAAATATCTAAATAATGAAAAAAATTAAAATCTTCACTTATAATTAAAATAAAATGTTCATAATGATTTATTAATATATATAATATTGCTTTTATTTTTTATGAAAATGCCTGTTTTATAATAAGAAATTTAAGTTAATATAAAATTAAAAGACAAAATTATCTAGACGACAATAAAACATGACATATATAAATATACACAAGACAATATTCACAGACCACTGATTACATTTATTATTTTTGCCTCATTTTTAATTTAGTTTTTATAGATGTTGTTGAGATCTCTTAAGTAAAAAGGCCTCATCATTCTAAAGATTAAATAACAGTCTCATGCTACTCTATATTAAGGTCGAAATGTGATCAACAAATACAATAAAATAAAAATAGTTATGAAAATTAATCATTATGCAGAATCAAATTAGTTTTGATATATTTTAGTCTGTGTACAAAGAAAATGCCCTGGTAAGTTATTATTAGCAATGAATTACAAAAGAAATTAACACTTTTGTTTGCAGCAAGCTACAAGAAATAATTAAAAATTTAAATATGTTTAAACGGGATTAGCATTATTATCCTGAATTTTTTTTTTTTTTTTTTTTTTTTTTCCATAGTTATCTCAGCCAATTTTACATTTTTGTCTCTTATAAATAAAACTTTTAATGAAACAACTGTGCATACAAAAGATGCGATTCAAAAACATAAATATTCATAACATGATATCACAGAGTGTTTTAAAATGAATTAAAAAAAATATTCTACCATATAAATATTTTTGTTGACATTCACACCAAAATTTAATTTTAATGAAAAATTTTACATTATTTTAATATATAATATGTATATAAATTTAACCATATTTTATTCAGACTAATGGAGAATAATTCATCTAGTACTTACAATGACAGTTTATTAAAGTGAAATTAAATTATGAAAATTATTGAGAAAGAAAAATTAAGGAAAAAATTTCACTTAAAATCGAAAAACCTTTTCCATAAATTTTTAAATATTTTGAAGTTTCTTCAGAAACTAAAAAACTATTTATGGTAATGGCAAAATAATTAGTTATGCATACAAATATATATATTTAAAAATAATCTAAAATTTAAACGTGTAAGTATTTTATATTGTTTTGTAATACACAATTTGTTGATGCCTTTATTCTTGAATACTTAGCTTTTCAAAACATATTTATAAGTAAATATAAAGCTAATACAAAATTTTAAGAAAAAAATTATAAATTACTGAAAAAAATGTTGAATCAAATTTTTATAAATTAAAAATGGCACAGAGTAACAGATACAGATGATACGCAATGTAAGTTAACATTCAAATCATTTATTTAAATTTAAACCTGCATGACAGAAAAACGGTGAAGCCGAAAGCATCAGCAGCAAAAGCACATTTATATATTTATGTTATTTTTACATAAAAACATTACAACATTTCAATCACAAAGCATCAATATCAAATCAATCAAGAAAATAGCATTAAGCATTTTGATAACGCAATAAGTTGAGTTGT
This sequence comes from Latrodectus geometricus, assembly GCA_026290005.1. Lineage (NCBI taxonomy): Eukaryota > Metazoa > Arthropoda > Arachnida > Araneae > Theridiidae > Latrodectus > Latrodectus geometricus. The sequence goes on from JAPDSC010041774.1 coordinate 80,107, forward strand.
ATTTGAGCTGCTCATCTATATTGCATTATTTTTTAAAGCTTGTAGCCAATCGGAACTCGTATTTTTTTGCTTTTTGAAATGAATGTTTTTCTCGTTCTTTGTTCATTTTATTTCATTCACTTTTGTTAGGATCAATTATCAAAATCAATGAATCATAAATGATTACATTGAAAGCATGGTTAAGATTCTAAAAGCAAATAATGTAAACAAATCATTCAAAAAATTTGAAATTTTTTTTGTTTGATTAAATGGTTAATTATAATGTTCTGTTAAATTCTGCGAATTAAATATTAAATCCGTTGTAAATTTTGAAGCAAAAAAATCAATTTATTGTTGAAAATATTTATATAAAATAATTCATCTGATAGCGAAACAAGGCAATAAACAATGATTAACATCTCATTAATGTATTCAGGAATTAAAACGCTTAGAGAAAGAAGCTTTTGAAGATTTTACTTTAAATAATGTTAAATTAGTTTTGCTATGTTGCAAAGCTTTTTAGACATTTTTAGAATATAATTTTAGAATTTAGAATGCAAATTTAAAAATTTCTATTTCGTATCTTTTAAAAATTATGATTTCCTACGTCGCTTATATTGTTGCAGTTATTGATTTTATTTTATCTCATAATAACATTTATAAATTTTCATTAAAATATTTTTTCACTCACTTATTTGTTAAATTTATTCCATTTATATGTTTCTTAAAATATTTATGTCAAATTTTGTAATAATTGAGTAATATCTTTACTGTGCATTTAAGATACCATCTGTTGTAATAGTATTACTATGTTTCTTTCCCAATGTAATACTTTTAAATCCATTTTGATGATTCTCATTTTTATGTAAATGTATTTAAACATTAATTATATTTTATTTGTATATTATAAATTGCATAATAAAATAAATTACTAAGTAAATTTTTTATTTTGTTATTCATGTGTTGGTTACATGTGCATTTTATGTGGAATTTTGATTGTTGCTGTGTTTCTTTTAAATAATTATTTGTTATCTGCATTTTAGTACTATTTAAAAACATAAATTAATCTATATATGCATTTCTTGATTTCCCTTTTTGTATATTTCTGTTACTCTACTTTGTTTTTTTAAAATGCTTTATTGTTTCATGTACATTTTATTTTGTTTGTGATATGTAATATCAAAAGTTATGTTTGTTGTGAGTTGTTTCAAGCTTTTGTGCATTAATTATATTTACAGCATTTTTTAATGATTATGAAATTTTATGTTGTCTGATTTTGTGAAGTATTTTATAAAGTCTGATTTTATATAGATGTATGTTGTGTGTTTATAAAAATATAATTATTACCAGTAAGTTAATTAGAAAATATTGTATTTCAGTTAAAGTTTTATTAAAATAATATCTTAAATGCATTTTGTCTTTTATGTTAAAAAAAATTATTTTAATAAATATTAGCTTCTAGTATCTTAGTATTATCAAGTTGGCTGTATCTAATTTAGTATATTTAGTTGTAATAACTTTAGATTACTATAGTTTTTATGTATATTTTGAAGATGAAAATAATAATTTTTAATTTTCAAATATACTATTTACACAGACAAAAATTTGAAATATTCAATATGTTATACTATTTTTACTATTAAATTTAGTTTTAAAGATTTTTATGTATTTTATTAGGTAACATGCAGAGATATGGATCACTTGGAAATAAGCCTAAAGATGGAAACCCTCTCAGCTTTTGTAAATTTTGTTCATATTCCACTCCTTACAAAGGGAATCTCAAAACACATATGTTGGTTCATACTGGAGAGCGTCGTTATGCATGTAACATTTGTCATAAATCATTTAGCCTGAAAGGAAATCTTAAAACTCATTTAAGGTTACACTCAGGAGAGCGCCCTTATGAATGTGACATGTGCGATAAAAAATTTACCCAACAATCTGCTCTTGTTAGTCATCAAAAAAGTCATGTGAGATGGAATGAATCTCAAAACCAGGATTTTAATTAAATTTTAATCGAAATCAACCACACAACATGTAGATAGACTTCATATGGTAGTACGAAGACAAAAGAACATTTCTATGCAAACTAATATATGATAACCATTAAACTTATTTTTACTATCCACAGTTTAGAGTTTTTAGTGTAGAAATCGCATAATTATACAGTGTTTCAAACAATATCATTATTAGAAATTTTGTGTTGTTATATGTTTGTTAATTTTATGTTGTTTTTATTTTATTTGTAATATAAGTTATTGATGATAGATTCTTGCGATATAAAATAGACAAAGTATTAGATTGATCTAGACAAAAAAGGTTTTAGAATGGTTGCCATAAACATATTAATAAATTTTATTTATATGTTAGTATAAATAATATATTTTCTATTCCTTTTCATAACTTTTGAATTAGTAAATGATTAACTGCTTAAATGGAACATTTTAACCTTTATTTCTTTAAAGAAGACTTTATTATTGATTACTTTATATAATTTTCATTAAAAATTACAAACTGTTCTTGTTTTAATTAAATGAGTTGTGAAATATGAGGAATTAATGTTTAGAAAACTAAAGATCTGTCAAAATACTTAGCAGATTTAAATAGGTGATTTGTATTTTCTTAGTTTGTGATAAGTATTATTAAGAATATCCATAAAAGATAAACATCAGCATTTTGCAATAAGATTTCTTAATTGTTTATTTATATTGATGTACAATTTATGTTGAACTCTTTAGGTTTGAATGCATTATTTTTTTCATGCATAAATTTCTAATTTAAAAAAATAAATAATTTATTAAGATGTTATGTTCATTTGAAATGTCTTAATATTAAACTATTTCCTCCTTTTTTCTGAAAAATATAATTTTATGTTTTCTGCTTATAAATTTTTGTTTAATTTTACAATCATCCTAGATTGAATATTAATATTTAATTCTATGAATTTTATATAATAGAAGACCAATTTTTTATAGAAGTCTTAATTTCTTGTTAAAGCTTTTTATATAGTTGCTTTTCTTATTGCTTTTATGGTTTTTTTCTATAAAATACAAATTTATATAAAAATTTCTTCCTTTAATTATTTGCAAATTCTTAATTTATATTTTGTTTATAGTACAATACGCAAATTTTCTATTGCTAATCAAAATACTTCAAACATTTTTATGCATTTATATTTACAATGTTTTCTATAAGATATTATATATTGAATATACACTTTTTGTCATAAATTTGTCATTTTATCAAGAGGTTGTATTTAGTTTCATTATTAATTTTTGTTAAAGATTAAACATACCAATGATTAAAATTGTTGTTAGTAAATTTAATCTCATATATTCAGTAGTTACTATGTTAGCTTTATCTTATTATTTTATGACAGCTATTTTTTGTTTATTTCATATTAAATATTAAGATGAAAGTGTATCTAAAATTAATTGTTATCTGTCTTAATTTTTCTGGTAATATTTAGTTTTTTTTATTATATTGTGGCAAATAATTTATGTAATTCATTGTGCTTTCCAGTTTTCAAAATATATATTTATAGACTTTTTCAATGTTTTCTTTTTTTACTTATAATCTTTAGAAATTTTTTAAGCTGTTTTGAAACAAAATTTTACTAAATTACAAACTATTTTTATTTTTTAAAGAGGTTTTTAACATTTTTCTTCTTTTTAACATTAACATTTCAGTAACATTCTCCAAATAATTAAAAAAAAAAAAAAAATTGAGACAGTGTGTCTACTTTTCTGAAGACATAAATTGTAAATATTTTGTTAAGTTGATTATACATTATAGGAATTAAAATGGAAGCTGAATATTAGTTCTGCTAGTAGAAAGGAAAAAAAAATTATATTGTATAATTGTCATAATTAAATTTTTTTATAAATTTTAAAAATTTACCCTATTAAATAACTTGTAAAATAAATATAAAGTTCCAGTTGTAACTGTTTGAATATTGGAAATATTTTTATAAATTACATTTTTATTTTTTGTTTGATGTAAATTGAAATTTTTTTTCTATTTAAAACTTAAATAACTTTATTATTTAATATTAATTGTTATTTTATGTTAAATTTTTAGCAAAATTAAAGAAATTTATACGATTCTCAAAATTTTTTAAGATTTATTACAGTTTTACTCTTAATATATTTAAATAAGTTTTGATTCTGGTAAATCTGTTTCATTTTAAGTTCTTGCTCTAAAGACATTTGAATATTCTAAATTGTATTTTATTTTAATCCATGCTAAATATAGAAATAATAAAAAAAATATTTTAAATTTTTATTTAAAAGAAAAGCAGTTATGCCTATTTATATTTTGGTCCTGTTAAAAAATCCTGCGTTTATTTAATTTAATTAATGTTGCAGATCGTTTTTGATATTTAATAAATTTTTGTATATAATTATAAATTATTTTTTATAAAATATATATGCTTTACTAGTAGTTTAAAGTGCCAAATAAAATTGTGTTGTATTTTATTTCAAAGATAGCTTTATACAATATAATCTTCTTTTGATCAAAGTATCAAGGCCTTGCATAATCAGTGTTTAAAAGAATCTAGAGATATTCAAATTGACACATGAAAAGATTATATTTTTTGTGCCTTAAAGTTAATATTTATTTCAGTTATGAGGTTCATAGTATTTAATACCCAAATTTTATTGTACAATTTAAAATTCATTCATATTTTAAAAATGTGTTTTTATTAAATATGTTTTGAAAAGCATTATTTGGAATGGAAACTTTGTGTATTGTTAATTTTTATCATACAATTACATTTGCAAATATTTATGAATAATTATTATAAAAGCATGCTAATTTTTTTTAAAGAAACCTTTTCTATGATGCATTTTTCTTATGTAAAAACAATTGCAAGCAACTGAACATCTTTTATATGAAGTATTAATATATCCTCATTGCTCCTTAAGACTGATATCTTTGTAGTGGCTTCCATAATTTTGTAATAAAAAAAATAATAAATATGTATTATCAAATTTCTTTTAAATTCACATGTCTACTATCAATTGAAAATGTTGTTTTTACTCTTGTGATTTTGAACTTGATATTTTGATAACTGAAATATAAGATCCTTGTAACTTTTGATAATGTAAATATTAATTTGAAACTTCCTTCTTTGTTTGAGTATGTATTTTGAGGATTTATATTTGTGAAACAATGTAGTCATTTTTATAAAGAAAAAATTGTGATATTTATTTTAAAACTATGCATAACTAATGATCATAAGTTTTTTATTGATCCTTTGATAGCTTAATAGTATAGAAAGTTGAAGTACTGTTGCATAGTCATATTTTTCTTCTAGTCTGTAGGATGCAGAATATAGCCTTATATATTTGTGTAAAATTTAGTGAAATGCAATCAACTATTCTTGCTTAACTGTTGAAATGATCATAAATAAAGCTAGATCTTAGATAAATATGCTTGATTTTAAAATAATTCAATTATTTGTGTCTCATTTTTAACATGTTATTTAAATACATTAATTATATTTTATAACATTGAGAAAACTTAAATTCAAACAGTGTATTGAAAAACATAATATTTAATTAATATTTGAATTTTTTTACTATCTGTACCATGTCATTAACATAAGCACAATATATACAAAATTTACTATTTAAATTTGAATCATGTAAATTTAATCCAATTCTAGTATACAAACCAAGTAAAATACATATATGTATATATATATATTTTTAATAATTTAATATTCTTCATTATTAATTCACTATTCCATTTAAGTTTATTGATTACAAAAAAGTAATGATTTCTAAATTAAGTTACCGAGTTTAAGTTGTAGTTATGAATATTGTGAGATTTTTAAGTTTTTGATCGTTTTTCAATTGACTGATAATAAGGTAGAGTTAAAATTATTTAATCTTGATAATTAATATTTTGTCAGACTTGAAAATTAAATATAAGCTTTATGTTACATATGCTATTTTTTACTTATGTGTGGTTTATAATTTATTTTGCAACAACCATAGTCTCTTCTGCATGATTATTCAATGATTTAATAATTAGTTGGTTTAATATCCATCTTGACCATGCATGGTTTGGAGCAGCTTAAAATTAAGTTTAAAGTGTATTTATGTACATGCACAAAGTTAAATTGCTATTTAATTAGCTAATTGTTTTAAGATGTTTTTAAATTGAGCTATAATAGGAAAAAATTATTTATCTTTCTGGGTCCCCCCCCCCCTCCTTTTGCAAAAAACATAAGTCTCTCAATTTTACCATATATTCTTAAAATTGTCTACAATATCTTTTAAAGTTCTTTTCTTTTTCTTCTTAAAATAATATTATTCTACTTCTAAAAAAAATTTTGTCTTTTAATATGTACACTTAAAACATGCTTTCAAAATGAATTTTTATTTTCCATTTTACTTGCATCAGAATCTTATGTTTTTTATACTTATGTGATTTATGTCAAAATTATTAAAAATAAAGCAATTTATGGAATAATTCTAAATCTAGAAAACTGCAAAAGTAGAAACCTTAAATTGAAGATAATTATTTATTCACTTGTTAAAAAAGCATTGTTTTCAAGCAAGCGTTTTACTTTTACTTAAATGTGTTTTAATCATAGTGTGGCTTATTTTATTCATGATTTACATAAACATTAAAAAAAATTCATTTATTTTTCATTTTTCTAAACCCTTGATAGTCCTCCTGGTAATACAATATATTTACTATAATAAAATATTAAATTCAAATATTAAAATTTTAAAATCAAATACAAATTGAAATGTTGTTTAAATATGAAAGAAACTTAAATAACATTTAATGTGGAAAATTTACTAGGTAAATATAATTTTAATGTAACTTATGCATCTCATAAAATAAAATTAAACATGTCTAAATCTTTTGATATGCTTAATAAAGTAATAAAATTATATTGGTGTTAGTAAACTTCCATCAATTTTTAATGCAGATTTTAGTATTGCTTTCATTTGAAAATCTAAAGGAACTCTTGTTAATAATATTTTTAATGGAAAATTCATAAATGAAATATATGAAAATATTTCCTTAATTTATAGGATTAGTTAAAATTTTAAATTAATTATTTTTATGTAATATAAATTAAATTATAGATGAATTGTATAAATTAAAAGTAATTTATTTTTTATAAAGAACAATCAGGGAAAGCAAATCAATTGGTATAAAAAAATGGTTAAACTCAACAAAAAAATTCTTTTATCCCCATTTGTAAAGTAATCTGATATTTTTAATATGACATCCAATATAAAAGAAATGTATAATCAAATGTCATCTTATTAATCTCAGAACTATAAATGAAATTTCATTGTATATTTTTTCACTAATGTTTTCAGGCTAAGAATTAGTATTAAATTTTGAATTTTATGATTAAAACTTGTTGAAAATCAATCATTAAAAAAATATGGATAATTCATGATTTTATATTAAATTCCCAGTAATTCCAAGTATAATAATTTAATTACTAGAATGTTTTTTTTAATTTGTAAAAAAAGAATTAGTTTCATTGAGCTCAGTAAAACGTTTTGTAAATATTTCATTTCAGCCTTCTGACGAAATACTTAGTCAGAAATAAATTGTCCTTGGAAATGCATGTTTCATATTATTTCACTAGGTCATGTAAAGATAATTCATGTAGATTATTTTTATTACTAAAACTATTGGTTAAAAAGTGTTTAAAAAAATGATATCACTTTTTGGAATCTTTTTGACCATTTGGTCAAAAGAGTTGTCTTTGTGTGTGTCATTTGTAAATTAATATATAAGCAAGAAAAGCAACTATTATTTCTATGTTGAAAATTAATTTTTCTAACCAATCTTATCATATTATTGAATGAGTCAATTGTATTTATGGACAAAATTATTATGATTTTACTCTGAATTAGTTTTTGTTGCATGTCATTTTTACTTACATTATTTTTGCTCTTCATTTTTGTTTACTTATGGTATCAATTGTTTAACAATCTATTATATTTGTTAAATTCTTGCTATCACAATTATGTTTAGAAAGATGAAAGTAATTCAACTCACATTATTAATTCGTGGTATTATTTCCAATATTTTGATATGTTTATCACAGACTTTTCCTGTATATGCTCTTATTTATAAACCAAACATCGAATTTTAATTCATATGCATTAAATAGTAATAAAAAACAAAGTGCACTTGACTAGTTTTTTATTTTCAGATTATAAATATTAATGTGTATTTTAAGATGATAGTTTTCATTAGATGCAAGTAAGATTTTAAGTAAACAATGCATATTAAAATGTTAATTTAAAACAATTTCAGTTATCAATATTATTTCTTTAATTTATTTTATGATGTGAGAAATAATCTACCTCTATTTTACATTAGTAAGTTTTGTGAAAATGCTATTTATCTTTAGAATCAAATTAGAGGCAATCAAGTTATCGGTATTAAAATATGCATTTCCATGATGTATATTTTCATTTAACTTTTTAATTACTTGTAGAAAATTTAATTTTTTTTTTATTTAAGGTTTCAATCTTAATAAAAAGTTCATCAGAATGAATTATAAAAATATGATGACATATATTCTTGATAAATAAATGTTCCCTGAAATTAATAAATAAAAAATCTTTAAAAAATATACTGTTTATACATATAATGGACAACTTTAATGTATGTTATGTGTTAAAATATAATTTGATTCTACATTTTAATATGCATGTTTTAATACAATTCTACAATATTGAAATTTGAGTTATATTTTGATTTTAATGTAGAATATAATCTGTGCAAAATCCAAGATCTTAAAGATAAAAAATTTAATTTTTTACTAAAATCTTTAAAATTAATATACATTCATTCAATTGAAATATCTCATTATAGATGGTAGCTATTGTATAAGTTACACTGAAAAGTCATTTCAAACATTTGAAAACCTTATAAATATGAAACTATATTTTAAAAAAATTATTGTTCTTTGTAGATTAAACACTAGTTTTGGAAAATTTTGATATTTTATTTTATTTATTTATTTTGAAAATGTATTTGATTTTCTTTATTCTATAACTTTTCCTTAATAACCAATTAAGCTAATTTTTTCACATTTGAATAATGAAAAGAATTTTTTCTACTAATTTGTTTTTACTTGTTTATTTGCTCAGGAAAGACACTAAAATATTTTTGTTTTCTAATATCTTTTCCTAAATTCTTTATTTTATTTCTCAATAGTTATAAATGTTGTTAATATAATAGTTATAAATATTGCTTGATAAATTTCCTTCCACATTCTCATATTTATTTATTTTTTAAATTTTAAAATGATTTTTTAATTTTAAAAGGTTAGAGATTATCTCTTATTTTGCTGTATGCTGCAATATGTATGTTTATATAGGTAATACTGATTTTCTTGTTCATAATGGAACCAATCAACTTAATCTGTTTTATGTATAGTTTGACTGAATATTTTTATTTCTGATTTTTTAGTAACAATTTATATTCATATAAACTCCAGATCAAACTATTTATAGCGGGCTTCATTTTTCTTTGAAAATTAGGTTAAACTGTACCATTGATATTGCAATTTTGATGAACTAAAAATGCAGTCATTAACAGTTATTGGTTTTTAATTCTGCTCAAATTATTTCTTATATGATATATAGATAAATATCTACTTATTAATCCCTAAATATAAAATATTAAATTATTGTACTTGTTAAAGAACCCAGTGTAATTTAAAAGAGCTTTTCTCCAGAAAGGACAAATTATAAGTTTAGCAAATTAATTTTTAGTATAGGAGCTCAAGTGAACTAAAATTAAATTGAATGTCACAATTATTTACTATGACACACCAGACATAATTCAAGATCATGATGTCTACTATATGTCACAATTCATAAAATGTTGTATTGTTATTGAAAGATCATTTTAATTACCTCATTATTCTGGTGAATTGTTATGTCAAATAATTGACTAAGAATATAAGTGGGACTTTGTTTTAATAAATTTAAAAAAAATTGATTTTAATAAGCTTTTTGATAAATAATTTTTGACTTTTGAAAGTACTTATTTCATTGAATATCTCTTATAGATGTTTAGTAAAATTAGCACTTGTACAAATTATTTAGTTCCTTGAAAATGATAAATTTATAATTTGATAAATAATTTTCTGATTGATAAAACCATCTATATTTATCAATAAAAATACATTATTGCATAATTTTTTTGTTTCATAGAAAACTACTGTGGTTAACAAGATTTTATAATAATGTAATCTATGAATACTAATTTTTAAAATTAATATTCATAATATTATGCAAAATTATTTTCAGATATAATGTGTGCAACTTTATTGAAATTCTATATTTTTAAAATAGCATTGATTGCTTATAAATCTTTAACTGCTATTAAAATTTCCTAAATTACTATTTTTTTTTATATATTTTATCTTCTGATCATTATATTAATCTTATTCTGATAGATTATATTAATAACTTATAAACAATATTGTTTTTAATTCATTTATTAATTATTTGTGTAAACATTATTTTTTGTGTGAATTTTAGTTTTTTCATGTTATATTAAATTATTAAGTTGCTCTTTTGTGATAGTTATAATTGAATAGCATTAGAAATTCTTATCTCAAAGATGCCAGTTGCTCATAATTAATATTTTTTTCATCTTGTTAACCCAGATGTTGAAAAGTAATGCTTCGAATATTTTCAGCTGATTATTTTCAACATGTTGTGAATGCATTCTTGTTTGTGAATAAGATTTGGCCTAAAAAAATTTTTTATTTATTGATAATCAATTATGAGACATGAAAACTTCATTATTGCTGTGGCTTAAATTATGTATCAATATTCTATTTTTAAATAGAAACTTAATTTAATTTTATTAAGTGTAACTAAAAATTCTGCTTTTTCAGTATAAGGATTGATAAATTAATTTTTTATATATTTAAGAATGTTTTTTTTTCCTGATATTTCTTATAGATTGGAATTCATATGAAAGTTTGTTACCTTCTGGCAAATCAAGTGTCAAGCCTCTTCTTTATTGTTCTTACTGCTCATATGCTACTCCACATAGAGGAAGCTTACTGAATCATCAACTTGTTCACACTAAAGAACGTAGATTTGTTTGCCCTATTTGCCATAAAGCATTTAGCTTAAAAGGAAATTTAAAAACTCATTTAAGAATACATTCTCAATAAATCTTTGTAATGTAACATTTGTCAGAAGCTAATTTTTTAGAAAGCAATTTCTGTTTAATCATGTTACACATTATCAGTTATAATTAAAAGTATTTATTCAGTTTTGCCGTTAATTATACAACTGATTCTTGGTAATAATAACTCTTACTGCTTAAGTTCAAATGCCTCTCATTCTTATTGCTAAAAAGTCATGAATTCATTCAGAAAAAAGTATGGAGAAGTTAAATAAAATTAAGGATTTCAAATAAAAATTCAAAGTTAGGCATAAAATAATTTTAAGAATAAAAATATTTAGACATTTTATATGTAATTTCAAAAACATTAAACTTTTTTTCTTATAAAGTACAAAGTCTAGTATTGAATGAAATTAAAATATTTTGAATTTTTTACATGTTTATTAAAGCCTGTTAATATTTTCAGTATTTTTGATATTTTCTACAAATTGGAAATTTAAAGAAAATTAATCACACAATAAATCAACTAGAAATCTTCATTTTATTTAAGGAGTTTTAGGAAATTTTCTGCTTATTCACATTACATAACATTATTTTTATTTAGTTTTTGGAGTATTTGCTATAAAGCTTTCTCCTTGAAAGGACATCTTAGGATATATTTAGAAATATTTTGGTGATTAAATATTGTGCTTGTTACAAAAAATGCCCACCTCAAAAAACTCTTCATAATTGTTAAAGTACATATTTGATAGCATAGTATATGTAGGTATTCAATTTTATAAATTTAAATAATATCAGAGCTCTTGTCTCTGATAAAAATGCTAGAAATACATGTACTATTCATCTGTTTAATTTAAATTATATTAATTTATTTTGTTATAAGAAAAAAAAAATGTGAAATATGGCATGTTTATAACTGTATTCAATTTGTATTTTATTATCATGCCTTCATAAATAATTTGCATCTTTGATCATCAAAAATAATTTATTATTTATGAAAATATAATTGAAGTCTTATTTTAAAATATACCTAATATTAGTGTTCTATGTAATTTATGTGTTAAATTGCATTCATTTACTGTATTTTTCTTGAATAGTTTTTTATGTTTCAGTGTATTTTAAGTAGTATGTTTAAAATGTTTTCAAATAATTGAAAAAAAGTTTAGAACTTTTTTTTCTTTTTGAATAACGATACTATGTATATCATCCATTGAAAATACAATAACAACCCTGCTCTTATTGTATATATTCTATTCCACATGAAAGAAAATTTCTCAAACAATCAATAAAAAATAAATTGAGGATTAAGAAAATTTTATGTTATATAATTAAAAGTGTCACAAATGTTATCAAATTTCATTACAAAAGTACTTTTATAGCTTATAGAGTTAATGAAGAAATTTAAAATAAATGGTTTTACTCTTGTAAATGAATAGAAACACTAAAGTTGAAAATTTTCATAAAACTAAAAAACAGGTCTTAAGTTTTATAAAATAATTTTTTGCTTTGGAACAACCAAGCATCATTTACAAAATTGTTTAAGAATCTAATTAATGATAAGACAAAATTGATATAAATTACCATGTATAATTAAACAAAAATAAATGCTCTAAATATTTTTATGTTTGCAAAAGCTTTATTTTAATATACTATAATCCAGTACTTAATGATGGTAAATTTAAAAATAAAATTTGAAATTTCTTTTAACTATTTGAAAATTTCCAAAATTTTTACTCTAAAACTAATGGATTTTACTCTAAATTTTAAAAAACAATACTTATATTTTTTACAGATTGGAAATTAAAAAACCACACTCGGCAAATCAGCTAGAAATCTTTTTGACCCTATTGTTCTTATTCCACATTCCACGAAGGGACATTGGGAAATCATTTAATCATTCATTTAAAAAGTGCAAATTTGTTAGTCATATTTGCAATAAAACTTTCATTTTGGAAGGGAATATGAAAATTCATTTAAGGATTTATTCTGGAAAACACCCTTTCAAATGTAGCTTTTGTCTCAAAAGAGCTTCACAAATATGAAATCTTCTTACTCTTAAAATTACACATTTGTAAGGATAAGTTATGCGGGTTTTCATTTATATGAATTTAAATAATATCAAAGAAATTGCTAAGGATATTTTCTTTACTTTATAAATTCTGTTGATTTCATTCATATTATTTACTATAAGAGTATGAAATATTTTGTGTTTCTCCTCATACATTCAATTTACACACAATAAAGTTATTTTAAAATATACTAACATGTAGTTTTTTTCTGATTTACTTGCTGAATTATATTCCTTTATTATCTTGTGTAATTGTGTCATAAATTTAATATATTTTGGTTCAGTTATTATTAAAGAAAATTGTTTAGAATGTTTTTTTAAAGTGTTCTTGGAATTTTCAAAAATATCTATTTGATGGTAATTTTTGTGCCAAATTTTATTTTCTGTTTTTTATAGATTGGAAAACAAGATCAAATCTACTACCAACTAAAGGCCTTTATTCTTGCTCATATTGTGCATATTCTACCCCAAATAAAGGAAACTTGATGAATCATCTTGTTGTTCACACAAAAGAACGTAAATTTACATGTACTATTTGTAACAAAGGCTTTACTTTAAAAGGAAATTTAAAGACTCACATGAGAATTCATTCTGGTGAACGTCCTTTTAAATGTCCCATTTGTCCCAAGAGTTTTGCCCAGAAAATAAATCTGCACAATCACCAAATTACTCATATCTCATAAATTTAAAATTATTTACGTATTTTATTATTTATAATTAGTTCTCAAATGATAAGATTGTAAAACAATAATGCAATGTCTTTATTTCATATAAATCAATTTGAAAAATGTCTAGACTTTTTACGATTGTAAATTCATAAAATTTTTCATTGTTTATAATGCAGGACCAACATAAATTATCATTTTTATTCAATTTATATATATATATATATATATATATATATATATATATATATATATATATATATATATTACAGAAAATAATGTATCCTTTGTAATTTACTTAAAATTATTGTTTTCTTTGATATTTCAAATAATGTCCTTTGAACCCTGCAAATAAATCATTACATATTTTGAATTAGTGAGTTTTTATTGATAGTATAATATAGTTACTCATATGAGTTCATTATTAGATTAATAACACCAGATATGTTCTAGTATATGTGAGCAAGGGTTTTTATTTCTTTTTTTTTCATCATGTATACATTTCATTCTTTCGTTCAATAAATGTATTATTGCAAATAATTTAAATTATTTTTTTATTTCATTTACAACAAAATGTTATTTGCAATCGAATTATTTTGCTTTTGTATGTAGATTTTTTTATAAATATTTGAATGTTCTCAATAGTAAATTATGAAAAATAGCTTGCTTGGTCCAAACTTCAACTATAAGCTTTTTTTTAAAAAAAAAAAATGTTATATGTTTTCTAATTATATAGTAATGAAAAACAGGCTGTTTTTCATCATTTAATAATTAAAAAACATTTTTGTAAAACTTATGAATGCAATATGAAATATAAAAAAACATTTCATTTGTATTGTTTATTTGCATTTTTATGCATGATATAATTGATTTTTAGGATAATTTTTTTTAATTTTTCATTCTGAATCTGACTTGATACTTTGTAAGAAAATGATACTAGGTATCATGTCTTAATATACTGGCATTAAATTGAAATTGATTTTTAGATTTAGAACTTATATTTATCTCTCTTTAAAACTATTTTATTTTCCTGTTCTTTAAGAGTAATATCATTAAATGTACCTTATATATATATATCTTAAAACAAATATCAAAATATAAGTATGTGATTAGAAAATATTTTGGTAAAAAATTAAATTTTGCTCAAATTTATAAATGATGTTAATAAAATGCTAGTTACTAAATTTTGAAAGATATAAATCTTGCATTTCCATCTTAAAACAAGAATTTGTTTTAAGAAACCTCCAACATTAACTTTTAATGCAATGAAACATTATTTTAATGATCTTGGTTATTTTTATGTTATGATAAAATGACTCATAATCATTTAAAATCCTAATGATGTCAAAAATTTCTTATAAATATATTCATATCTTATTTTTTATAATTATTGTAAAACTTGAGATAGAAAAATATTTATTAAGATACAAAACATTGGTCTTTTCATATTTAAAAAAAAAATATATTACTATTTGTTATATTTAGACATTAAGCTATGTAATGTCTGAAGAAATACTCTAAGAAATATTTCCTTTACTGAATAATACTGTAGTAATATGATACCAATTTATTGAAATACAAAAGAAATAAGCTCCTATTTTGTGTATTGTTTTTTCCTTGTGTTTGATGCATACATTTAAGTAAAACTGTTCACTTATTTTTCCTTAATGCTTTTTATTTTCCATGAAAAATTACCATA
Source organism: Latrodectus geometricus (assembly GCA_026290005.1). NCBI lineage: Eukaryota > Metazoa > Arthropoda > Arachnida > Araneae > Theridiidae > Latrodectus > Latrodectus geometricus. Next base: position 95,669 of record JAPDSC010041774.1, read on the forward strand.
GTGGGTTATTTCATTTCCGATTTATGACAAAGTGTGAGGCAACAACTAAGATTTGTTCTGTACACAGAACATGTCATTTATTGAAATAAATTTCAGTTAAATATTATTTAAATTTCTATTAAATATTTTGGAAGATCTCTTTTTATTGCATAAAAATTGCTTATTTATGAAAGTTATTTTTTATAGAAAAAGCAGTTACAAAGAACAAAATTTAGATTTTACTAGATTAGATTGAATTTTAATTAGACAGATGAATATTGAAATTTACTTTTACTTGAAACTTCTTTTTTAAAAGTAACAATTATTATTTTATATGGAAATTCATTAAAATGATAGTCATAACAAATTACAGATGAATGTATATTTTTTCCTTTAGATGCTTTTGAAAAATTGTCATCACTTGAAAGTAAAGTTTTTATTCTACTAAATTTCATGATTACCTTTTTTTTTTTTTTTTTTTTTGTAATAAAAGTGTCTTTTAAAAAAACTTAACATAATACTTATTGTTCATAAAACTTTCTCACAATATGAATAATTTTTATGGTGCTTTTGAATGTATAAGATAATACTTCAAATCATTGTATGACGGCAGGCCATGGAAATAAAATTTTTTATAGTTAATGTCAAGTTATTGTGTTTGTATTTTTCATTCTATTTAAAAGCAACATTTTGTTGTGTGAGTATATAAAGTACTATCAAATAAAATTTCTCATAATTTCATATAATTAATAAAAAAATTTTAGAATATCTTATTTATCGATTACATTTAAGAAATATTACGGTGAAAATGCGCTTTAGGTCCCCTACTCTGCCAACTTGGCGAAAGTCTGCTGTGGGTCCCGTACTTGGCGGGTTTTCAAAAACGCTGTTGCCATGGCGATAGTGGAATACGATTTTTAACTGTTTTAAACTAATTAGCAACCAATGAAAATGACCGATTTTTCAAACAAACTAATTAACGACCAATGAAAATGCTAAAAGAAAAATCCAATTAATGAGTATGCGCGAAAAAGGCCAAATTATTTCCTCCGGAGGTTACCATAAAGAGCTCATTAGGTATAAAAACGTCTGGTTTACCACGCTTGGTGCATTTATCGCCAAGTTGGCAGAGTAGGGGATCTAAAGCGCAGATTAACGAATATTACTAACCCATCAATATATATAATATAAATTACGCTCCTTTTTTTTTAATCTAATATTCATGGTTTTTAATTGATATCCTATGGTTTGAAATTTCCTATTATGTAGCACAATTATTGAACTTTCCTTATCATCTCTATTTTGATTATTTAAGTGAATCATTCTTGGCTTTTCAGTGGAATTTTTTTATTTTCAAGTAAGTTATGTGTAATGTTTGGCCATTGATTCAACTGTGGGGCATTCTTAAAAATTCTTCTTGAAAGGTTGGGTCAGATTTATACTATACGGTCAACTTTGGCGTGATTTTTGGCCAACCAACCAACTTAGTGTGATATTTCTACATTTAGCGATAACATTTTTTTACTGGCAACCCGCCTCCGATTAATTGCAAGTATTGAATTTCGGCAACCCTAAGCAACCAAATAATGTAGTCGCCATATTTAATTTTCGTTCTATCACGTTAAATGTTGTAGTGTTTTATCTTCGGGATATAAGTGTCCACACTAATGCTATCGAAGGAACGTGAGGAGCAGTTAAACGTGGAATGAGATCATCGAAATTTAAAAATGACTTGGATTACTATCTAGTTGAATATAAGGAAGGAAGTGACATCAGAAAAAAGAAGAGAGTTATGTTTATTGTTCATTATTTACAATTTCAGCGATTTTGTCGTGATTTTTTTTTTTTTTTTTTGCAAAGGCAGTATTTTTCACTATGCTGTTTTTTTTTTAGACCTCCCTTGTGCAAAATGGTGATTTTTGACGAGATTTTGAAAAAGTCGCCAAGGGTAATCGTACAGTAAATTTTTACCAAATTATTTAGTATTTTTGATGCGAGTTTGAATTGAGAATGGCAACTCGGAATGGGATGAAAAATCAACTTATCTTGCTAAAAATAGTAACATTGTTTCAGAGCTCTGAATAATAGAAGCCTGTGGTTCTCTTTACCCTGTATTAAAATTGTCATTTACAAATAACCTTCGGGAGTATAAAAAAATACGTGCAACATGTATATATTAAAACGAATATTTACTATTTTTTTCCAATTTTGGAAGAAGTATTTTTGTACTCATTGCAGAAGAAAACCTTTTCCCAATACGCTAACGACATGAAATGTATTGAAATACGAATGAAAGGAATTTAATAATTTCATAATTAAAAGGGTTTTTCAGACGTTCCATATCGCATTTGGTTTCAGCTGATCTAACCATGAGTCTTCATTCTGTGACACAAAAAAGATCGCAATAATTAACTATAAACAATGTATTTACAAATATAATATAAACAAAATAATTATCTTTTTCAAATCGCATTTTTTACCCTGATAGCTAAATGTTTTTCACTGGAAGATTTGGCCTTTCTTGGCTCGCTAGATATATATTTATATGAAGCGCACTCGGACTGGTAATGCTGATTCAAATGGTAAACCGATATAGGAATCAATTTCCCTTAAACTGTGTGTTAAATCCAGATTAAATATTTATTCACAAATTATAATATGAATATACACAATGTCTGTGCTCATTGTTTCTGAAAACAATTTCTGTCAACTTGCAAGATTCAGAAAAATAGTTCTACAAATCCAGGAACGTTTCACTGAGATTCCAAGTTAATTAGCGTAGTATCAATGGAGTATGCTCAGTTCGGAAAGTCCTGCAAACCCAGTCACTTAAGATTCACAGTCGTCAATAATACGTAATAATGACTTAATTAACTATCGTCGAACAGGGATTCAGGGCGCCTCACATTTCGTCTTCTCCAGGATCTCGGGCTCGTCCGCTTAGGGACACTGCTCAGAACCAGAAGTCAAGGCAAAAACTACAGGTCCCTCGCCTTACAGTAAATCATCCTTTTATGTTGTTCTGCCCCCCATCATTAGGAACTGCAGAAACTCCTTCAACATTCCTTAAAAGAGTCTAATGGATGTTCACAATAGTTCCGTCATTTTCAGTTGACGTCATAGAAGTTCAGGAAGATTTTATTGAAAGCGCAGGCTGATCAATAGATGTCGAACGAATTGGGTAAGTAAATTCGCACGTTATTTCAAAGGGATGAGATTCTGAAACTCTATATGTGCCTAATTTTCTCCAACAAGCCGAGGGTTTGCATTTACTATCGGAATGCTTTTACACTTATTAGAATTACATTTTTAGTTATCTTGAGGATATTTGCTACATGACAATATTTAGATAGTAAGACTTAGTTTTATTAAACGTGTGTGATGTGATCAGGCATAATCCTAACTAACAAATATCTGTTTCTAAACAACAAATATTTGTTATTTTTATTAATCTTAATCAAATACTTTGATAAACTGATTATTAATTTTAAAAATCATGTATAAAAATATTATACATGATATATTTACAAATAAAAAAAATTTTTTTTTTAAATCGCATTTTTTACGCTGACCCCTTACTCATATATTCCATTACTCATTTACCCTTATTCATAATCATGTATATTTTAACAATTCGTTGTCAAGTTCATTAGATCTTTTTAGCACATAATTAATTTTTAGTGTTATAAATAATGAAATAACGTTGAAAATAAATTTTATAAATAGGCTTACGTCAGCCTAGTTATAAAACTTATTTCAGATTTTTCACAAATAAAATCAGCTGCTATTTTAATTTATATTTTGAAATTGAATTTCGTAAGTTGTAATTTTTCAAATATCTTGTTGGCACTTATCTTGTCACAATCAAAAATTTATCTATAGTCCTTTCCATAATACATACTACTTACTGTAGGTTATCGGTTTATTTTAATTTATTAGAGCCGAAATTCGATAATCTGTTTGGATAAAGTTTATTTTAAAGTACGCATCAATTTTTTTGTCTCCAGGATAATTGCCAAAATCGAAACCCCTAAAACTACAATAATTAAAGTGCTGAAAATATCAGGGATACCAGCACAGAGTGGTCTGTGGATACCAGAAAGTGAATTTTTTTCTAAATACAGTGGAGTTGTGATAATTTTTTTTTTTTTTTTTTTTACCGGAACGCGTATATATAATTATATAGACAGGGCCGATCCTGGGTAGGCGGCCGCTGTGTGGTCTCGTGTCCCAAATTTAACGACGGGAAGGGGGTGATTTTCCATTTTAATCCTGGCGGTGACGGTTTTTTTTTTAGGTCTCATATCCCAAATTTGACGGGGGGGGGGGGGGAGATTTTCCCCAATTTTCGCTTGTCACCAGGATCGGGCCTGTAATAGCATAAAAAGGAAAGGAAACGAAAATCATTACGAAACCCATGTTGTGTATATGTATATATATATAGTTTTAATTCTTAAGTTTTATATCGTGCCTATTGAGATAATTTTATATTTCAAATGCGAGACAACAAACTTTAAATATTTAATAAAAATATCAACGCTTTAGCCACAGAGTTTTCAAGCAATCACAGAAACGGAAGATACCTGCTCAGATGTATTGCGCATGCGTAAATCTTCCTTCATTCGCTTCAGTATGTGGTACTTTTCAACATGTCTCTCGCGGGCAGCAACGTGGCCGGGAAGCGATAGCGTTGGAGGCATGCTACCTCAATGTGTGGCCTGCCTAACACTTTTTAATCGATACTTTGACTTATTAGGTAGCGTGAATAGAATATCTTGCAAACAGTAGTACTTATTAATCTTATTATTACATTGTATTGGTTCGGGTTCGGTTCAAACCCTTATTTATAATAATACATATAAAAATTCGTCAAAAATTAGAAAAAAAAATCAGCAATTATTATTAATTTTTTTTCAATACGTCAGCCAATTCTCGTCACCAGAAATCATCTTTAGTTCCGGAATGCATTCCTGTCCAAAAAGGAAGTACCGGAACGACGTTCCGTCTCGACAACACCACTGTCTAAAGATTTTATTAACAATTAAGTAATTTTTGTGTCACTTAGAAAAAGCTTAATGTCTATCATTTTTCAATATTATGGAACACTATTTTGTTTCTCATGATTTTCAATATTTTGTTTCTCATGATTTTCAATATTTTATTCAATGATATACTATTTAATTTTCGAAACTCATGATATATTGTTTTAGAAACTTTAGTTTCCTTGCTCGTGAAAAAATTATTACTTCACAAGTTTTAATTAACAAAAATAATTAATCATAAATGCATTTTTTTAAGCATTGTAAATTTTTGGTGGAATAAAAATTTAACCATATTCGGGAAAGCTTATGATATTGAGGCTTAGCTTGTCTTTTCCCTTGATTACTTAAAATGGAAAAAAAAATTATATTACCGCAATACATTAGTAAAGTACACTTTTCATTTTTTATAATAAAATTTTTCGAGTAAACTCAGTTCTACTCTTAATTTAAACTTATAGTTTTAAACTCTATACATCAACTCCCAAAGCTTTTGATTTATATCATAACTGTTATTACGCTTATTTTGAATTTCACCACAAGAGTTCGCTAGCGTAGAAACGAAATTGTTTACATAGTGCGGTGTTCATGTTTACTAATAACCGAAAAATAATCAACAATATTTATGTTGTGAAAATAATTGGGAATGTTAATTTATAAATCTTGTGCCAAATAAATTTTATTTTGCTTCAGACAAACGAAATAAACATTTTTCTTTTTTATTGGATTTGAATATTTAAATTATTTTAAAAATGTTTCCCTTAAAAATTCAATCTTATAATTGAAAGTTCTTAAGATAGAATTTTAAGTTTAATTCTGGTAAGTTATCTTATATTTAATAATCCTTAAAAATACTAATCTGAATTCTTGCAAATGAGTTCGATGAATATAATTTAAAATTTTCATAAAATATATAATGTAATGGTAAAATGATACTTATTTAGAAAGAAAATCTTTAACGTGTGAAGTTAGTAATGGTAATGGTAAATTATGTTAAGTTTTGTAAGTTAAGATTGTTTATGTAGGAAAACATGAATTTTCTTCACTTTTTATTGTGTTTTTCAATACTTTTTTTTAAAAGCTAAAAAAATTGCTAAGCTAAACATATTGTAACATATGTTAAACTGGAAATACCTTGAAAATGTTGCAAATTTCTTGATAGATATTAAAAGTGGTTATAGTTCTTATATTGAATTTAACATCAGTTTCAACTTGTTGATTTTGAATATGTTTTTTAAGATGAATTAATGAGTAAGTAGAGTATAAATTTCATAATTAATATTACATTAAATGTGAGTTTTAATTTCATAATTTGAAATTAAAAATAATCTTGGGAACTACTTTGATATACCCCCCAAATCGGAAATTAGGCGACTTTTTTTCCCGCATCAACCATAATACCTGTTTTTGGCGCCTTTTTTTACTCGCCAAGATGGATTCTCGCTAAATACAAATAATTAATACACAAAAAAAATTAAAAAAAAATCTCAGAAAATGGTACAAAATACAAGAAAATACTAAATTTGGCAACAGCAAAAACCTAAAAGCTGAAAAAAACTTAATTGTGTACACCAAAATAAGAAACAGCAACCCTAAAAAGTCCGTAGGAAGTGCCAGATTTGGCGCGTAATTTTTTGGGGGGTATATCAAAGTTGTTCCTTATCTTGAGGAGCAAGAAACTATAATAAGAATTACTGTACTGTTTTGGTTTTTTTTAAGAACGAATAAAATCATTATATTGAGAGTAGAAAGATCATGGTTAAACTATATTTTAGGGTGCCCCCTTGGCAAACATGACAATTTTTGTTTGGCTATCGATTTTGTTAGCGATTTTTTTTTTTTTTTTTTTTTTGGCACAGAACAATCAGTTGCTTTGTTGCAATCAGAATACAATTGAGTTTTTCCCAACTTGGCGATCATAACTTGGTTAGAATCAAAGGGGCACCCTAAAGTATAGTCTAACCAAACTTCACGACATATAAAATCGGGTAAAGTTAATTTTATAATAACCCCTTGCATTTTTAACTATTTTTGACACTAAAATGTGTGTAACTAAATGTCCTTTTTAAAACTAAACTACATTAGTTAAGGCACTGTAAATACAAGGATTAACAGAAAATAAATTTTATCACCAAATTTTTGGCATAACCAAGGAGTTCCCTTATCTATTTATCCATACATTATTATTGAGAGGTAAAATTAATTGGGTCTTTTCATTAAAATAAAATATTAACAAAAATACAATTCTCCTGTTTGTATCATATATAATTTGGATACAAGTTCATTTTAAGCCTTGTATGATAATGGGGTAAAAGTTTACAAATGAGTACTCCTTGATTTCTTTTTGATGCCTAGAAGTGAGTAGCAAAATGGCTGCTATCATTACACAAAAGCTACACTGATATAGAATTAGATGTTAATCAGGATTTCCAAAAATTAAATTTTTATCACCTTGATATATCAGTATATTATTTGCCAAACCAAAGGGTACCTGTTTTTATATTAAACCCTGATAATGGTAGTGATGGCAAAAAAAAAAAAAAAAAAAAAATCATAGTTATTGTCATAATTATTCCATTTGTGTGATGAACTATTTAAAAAGGCTTAAGTTTTATAAACTACAAAAATAGTACAAATGTTTTATTTATGTTTTAAATTATCAATTACTAACGAAATTTACTTAAAAGCTGATTTTTGTAAGCTACTTTATAATAACTTTTATGATTGAGGTAAATGAATTAATTTCCATTCACTTTCTTTTCTCTTCACAAATTCTGTTAAAAATGATAGCAAATAATTATTATTTGGTCTGTTTGTAAAAATGCCAATTTCTGGATTCACAATTTTGAAATGAGAAAATCCTACTCTTTCATGTTCATTTGTTTCGTCAGTTCTCCAATAGTTTGAATTTATGGCGGAGCCTTTACTCTCATTTTTTGCGTTGTATTTTAGCAAGCACTCTACACATCTTTTTAGAATGATAATTAGGAATTATCCTTTGTATGGTGGCAAAATCCCATTGTGTTGGAAAAATATGACCAGTCTTATTTCTCCATATAGTGAATAGATTTTCATCTTTTTCAACAATTTAGCCTGATCCTCTTATCTTTCTTCATTCTTGGCTCAAAATGTTTTTGGTAAAATTTTTTCTTAGGTCATTGTCCCAATCAGCCATAGTAGTGTTTGACATCAGAAGTTTTTTTTTTTTTTTTTTTTCCAAAGTTCAACAGATTTCAATTGCGTCAACTTTAAATAAATCTTATGGCTGTTTTGAGTAGGAAGCCATAATTCTTCAATTTATTGCCTTTTCTGTTCTAATTTCTTTCTTGCATGTGTGACATCACCACTATACTCTATTTTCTTTGATGGATAAAATCATGCAGATTGGAACATGTTCATTTTGTAAAAATTATTCCATACCTTTGAAAATATGTTAAAGTTCTTAACACAGAAGATCATAAAGAAACATTGTTATGAAGAACTTTAAAAGTCAACTTAAAAGATGACTCCACGAAATAAGTTACAATGTTTAGCATTAATTTACAATTTTTGTCACTTCTCTGTAAGAAATGTCCTGTTTCTTTAAGATATTTGTTATAATTGTGAGGGTATTATGGAATAGTACCAAAATTTTACATCTACTAATTTGCTTTTTCTTTGTAATTTTTTTCTTTTCTTAATACTTTTACACAACCACATGTTCACTATTTTCTAAGTTTCATCATTTCAACTTTTATTTTTTTCATTTCTCCAAATGTTTAGGAAATAGTTTTTTGTACATTGTTTAGTTATTGGAATCTAAATCAAACAAATTCCAAACATTTTCCTGTTATCTCATGGTTTTTAAAAAAGGACAAGTACTTATTTCAATCTTTTTCTTATAGTTTTTTCCACATTTTTTATGTTTTTTTTACTAACACTGTTTTTTATTCCTTTGTATTATAAATTTTGGTACTGTTTTTATTAAAAACTTTTCTAATTTTTTAAACCTTTTTTTGGTTTGTGCTGTTTTGGTATCTTTGTTTTCATTTGACTTTCTAAAAGAATCATTATGTTAATTAATGTGTAGTTTTTACTTTAAATTAGTATATATATAAAATTTAGAAAAAGGAAATAATTTTTCATATCAAATTATGCTGGTATATGTGTAGTATTCTTACAGTTATATAGAAAAGTTAGTGCAAGTAGAGCTAGATTAACATTAAAGTGTTTTCTATTGTTCCTCATACATAGTTAATGAGAAGTCAAATGGAAAGTAAACAGGCAATTAAAAAAATTTGTAGCAGTTTATAGCTCAGCTGTTGTGTTAAATCTATTTATGTGAATTTTTGAACTTTTTTGATGATGAAAAATATTGGCAAAATGATGTAATTTTGACAATTTCTTTCATGAAAAGAATCTTGTGCATCTAAATAAATGTAAATTATATAAATGAAAAAGAGTACATAAATTTGTATGCCATTTTGAAATATTATGGTATTAAAGAAGAAAACATAAAAACATTAATTTCATAAATGTAAATGCAAATAAGGAAATTATGAGAACAAATTTGAAAATGTAAATATGAATTCCAAGAAAAACGGAAACATATATTTTGCAAAAAATACAAATTTAAATTATATTATTATAATAAATTTTAATAAAGAAAATGTTGGAACACAATTTCAAGAATGTCAAAACAATGCTGTGAACAATAACCATGATTCATCATATAAAAATATTGAAAAAATATATGCAGAATAAAAAAGGGATTATTTAAGATAAGGAAAAGGAACAATACAACCTGGGATTGTGATCCAAAAGATTAAAAAATCTGCAGAATGCACTAAAAAATTCTTATTAAAAACTGAAAATGAAATTAAATGTTTTCCCGTGGATGTAAATACTAAGGCTGCTGATATCTGCAGCATTCCGTACTAAATCTCTTAAAGAATTAAAAATTAATAGCATGACCAATGTGAATTTTTTTTTAATTTGCTTTTGAAGTATAAAGATAACAAAATTTTCTATGATCTGCCTTGCTTAGTTATTGAATTGAATTCTTTTGAAATTTGCCAAAACTATAAAAATAACATAAGTAGGGCACTATTCATTTATTTTTTGCTAACGTTCTACAGTTATTTTTTATTATCAATTGCATGGAAAGTTACATGCCTATGGAAATAACGATTACCATTTATTCAGAATAAAAATTTTTAATTTAACTATTGTAGCTGAAAGTTGAGACTAAAAATTTTGAAGTTTTTCATTTTTTTTTTAATGATTACAAAAGGATTATAAAATTAATTGTTGTTCTTATCCATTTAGTGCAGAGATATCCATTTTATGTATCTGCTGAAAATAGCTATTTTTTATTTCTTGTTCCTTCTAGAAAATTTTTTGTTAATTAAAAGTTCATTATGAATTGTAACTATTGTCAGAGATTGGAATTTAAATGTGAAATTCTTAAAAAAATATGCCATCAGTGCGAGAATGTGTCAACAGTATTTGAAATAGCAGTATCTAAATAGGAGAATGCTAATGTGTATATATCTATAGAAGATAAAAATATCAGTGTTTCATGTGAAAGGTCTTATAAAAAGAAAAGTTAGTGCTGATAAATGTGTCATGCAGGGAAAAATGGAAATATTGAGCACAGTGGTGTTAAAACATCAGTTCCAGTTGTACATCTGAATGTAGATGAGCTCTGAAAATAAATGTACTAACTGCAAAATGTATCAAGCTTATTAATAGTGGTGAGAAAATATTCTTTAGGCTTTTCAACAAAAATTCCACTTACAAATGAAGAAATATGAATACTTACCATTATTCCACAAGGCTGAACAAAGGAAAAAACATCCAAGTTTTTTTGGTTCTGTAGATCACACATAAAAGAAGCCAAAAAAGTTAAAGCAAAAGAAAATGTGCATTACAAAGAAATCTTCCTATGCAATATTCAATCTTTTTACTTCTCACACATGTGAAAAGGTTTTATGAAAGTTGATGTTTAAGCCAACTATGTCCTGGGAGAAATGATTATATAACAGTGTAAAATGTTTTTAAGAAGCTAGCTGCTGCTGTGAGAATTAAAGGTACAGGATATATTACAAATTTGTTGCAACTAGAGATCCTTTGCTTATAATATCACATACATCATAAGTTCCCAACCATTTTTTAACTGGTGCTCCCTTTTCTAGTGAATATTTCAATATTGCCCCTCCCACTCCAGAGAAATAAGAGTATACACATGGTAAAATCAAATAAATAAAATAAATAAATTAATAGATAGAATATTGATGGGAATTGGAATGCTAGGGAATTTCTTAAGAATAAAAAAGAAGAATAAAAGTTTTAACTAGACAGTTATAAGGGCAGGCAGAGATTTTGATAATACAAAGTAATCTTTAATAAACTATTGCTTTCTAAATAAATAAATAGTTTCAGAGAACAATCAAAAGGCATATTTAATTAATTGTATTAAAAATATTTTTATTGAAATTTAAAGATGTCAAATTCCTAACTTAAATCATGAGAAAGCTGAATTTGATGTATTTTAATAAGCTTGTTAATGCCAGGCTCGATTTTACTTAAAAACAGCTTAAGTTGCCACATTCAATAATATGGAGCTGATTTTTTTTGTGTTACCAATGTTAGTGCATCACTAAATCCATGTTCTTCTAAATATAAAGATAGGAATTTTATCAGAAATCTTTGAACAATTGACCATAATCTTGAATACAGTTGCAAAATCAACTTCTACAGCTAAAATTTCTGGTAGCCATTCTTGAATTTAATTTTAATTCCATTCTTTTCATCATTTCTTCATTCTTCTTCTAACTGAGATGATCCTGTTGTATTAAAATTTGAAAAAGTATCTAAAACCCAGTCGGATATGTCCATGTTTACAATGTCCTGCAATCATTTCTTAAAGTTATTATATAAGTTTTCCAAGTGTTGACAGAAAACAAGCAAGTTGTCGTGCTTGAATGATACTGCTTATAAACATGGGAAGTTATTGAATTCGCTTCTGCCTATATTTCTTTTATATAACAGCAGTTTGGGCATGAAAGCAGCAACACCATTTTTAGTCTTTATCAAGTTTAATTCATTGTCTTAGAACTCAAGATAGACACCTTGAACAATTTATACAGGTCTGCTAAGTATGCAATATTGTTCTTTGATGTGATGAGGTTGTTGCAAAATTCTGTGTCTTTTTTCCTAGGAACTTTGTCTCAGATTAAAACAGATTGTAAAATCGAGTCAAACCAGTACCTTTTGAAAGCCAGCACACTTCTGGATAAAGCAGCAAATGGTTGAAATCTTTATAATTTGCAATGCAAAGTTGACTAAATAATCTATCATTCAATGAGTTGCTTCTGATTTTATTAACTATTCTTATAATAAAATGCAATGATGTGTGGTGCCATTTGTTCAAATTTTTCGCAACCAAATGCTGTTGAATTATGTAATGTACAGCAAGCACATCAGGAACTTTATTTTTTAAGCATCCTATGAAGCCCTGTCATAGCCAATGCACCATCTGTAGCAACTGGCAAAATATTATTAAAAGGAATTTCCTTTTCATCAAAAAACTTTTCCAGTGTATTAAATATAGATTCTCCTTTTGTATCTGTTTCCAGATTGGTAGCAAACAACATTTCTTGACATATTTTTTCATCTTTGATAAACCTAATATATGACAATAGCAATTCTTCATTGGTTAGTAAAGTAGACTCACCATCTGAATTGAAAAATTGACAAGTCTACAGATAATTACACAATGATTCTTTAATGCTTTCAGCCATCTAATCAATTTGTCTTTGTACAGAATTATTGTTCAAAGGAATTTTTCAGATAATATCTGTAGCTGGTTTTATGGAGCACTGTGGTTATTATTTTTTTAACTGCCAGTAAAATAAAATTTTCCCCAATAGTATGTGACTTGCCTATGACAATGAGATATTGTATAAAGCTCAAAGTCCATTATTGTCTTGTTTTGAAGCCGATGAAAATAATTTGAATTCAGTTGGCTAATTTTCAAGCTTCTTTTTTATATCTAAAAAGTAGGACATATCTTTATCTTTCTCTTCCTGATGTATTTTATTAAGATGTTCTTGAAGTTTAGAAGGGTTTCATCACTTCATTTGAAAATGTTTTTGTCAAATGAGGGACATAATGATGATGAATTTATAAGATTTTCGATAACGTATTTTACATAATCCACAGTATAGTGCTGCCTCTTCTTTTTTGCTTTCAACATGGGTTTACTTATACTTGGTCCAAGTTAAGTGAGCTGAAAAGCATACTGCCGGTTTAAATAATATAAGTTGAAGTTGCAAAATATTAATTCATACAAATGTCATTTTCATTATATGCTGTATGTGCTGCAATGAACAATAGAGAGAGAATGTGTCAGTCTCTACCACAGTTTAAGTGTCTGTGGGCAGATGTCATGTTACCAGTACCCACCATTAGGCTATATGTATTTAATCTTCCCATGCACTTCCATGTTATATCAACACTCCTTAATTTTTATCTGGGTCTTTTAATGCCGAACTGAAAGACTCAAATGCCCACAAGGGGGGCATTATAACAAATATTGTTGTAAAAAACATTTCTTTAAACTTGTATGCAATTTGCATGCATAATCAAAAATAGTGGCTAGGGAATGTCTTAGAAAAATTGGGAAAAGGATGATGTTCATGTACAATTTATGCATCGCCAGGGGAAAATCATTAGCGTTTAAAACCTTTTCTTTGGAAATGCCTCATTGTTAGTAAAATCACAAAATAAAAACTTTTCATTCTCAATGTCTAGGCATTTTGTTTTTAAATAATGAAGTATTTTTATTGTGGCTTGTATAGAAAACTGTGTCACAAAAAATATCTGTTTATGTTGCAATCACAGCTTGTTTTTTTTTAATTTTAGTTGATGATGAATACCAGTCAGCATGGAGTATTCCGAGTTTCTGCTGAACATCAGGCTTTGGCATCTTACCATGTCAATATCATTATTTGTTAAATGAAGTCTTATGTCATTTTTCTGTAAAAAATGTTTAGAAATGTTGGAAATGGCAGAAAGAAAATTTTTTTTCATAAGCAGTGCTAAAATTGATAATGAATTAAAATTATCTTTTGCTTGTTACAAAAGTGTACAAAATATATTTGAACTTTTTTTTTTTATTTTATCTAAAATAAAATGAACTGATGTATAAAAAAATGAAAGGTTTGTTCTTAGCATCTATCTAATAAAAAATTATCAAAGAACTAACGAATAATGTATTGTTGTAATATTTTAAGTATATGCTAATTTAGTACATTATTTCATTTAAAAGAATCAATATTTTTCATTATTTTATGTTTATTTTTAAGTGTTTTCTATATTTTTAGTTTGATTTTACTAGTAAATCCAACTTCTGAGTTCTCTATTACTGTAATTCTCTTTGGAATATTGTAATTGTATATTATAATTGTTATTAAGGACTTGATTGCCAAAATTCTTAACCTTTTAAATAACTTTATAAAGTTTCTGTTTATATTTTTAATAATTTGATAAGTTTTAAAAAAAACTAATGTGAAAGATCTTAAATTGTTAAAATTCTTATGGATTTAGTTTTACTATTCATTTCTTTGAACACTGAAACTATCAATTAATTCTAATATTGATTGTCGACAGTTATTTTAACAAGTTCAAATGTGTCAGATTATCCAATAATTCCTATAATTCAGAACAGTTAGTTTTTTTATATATTAATGTGTGTTGTAGATAATTGATTACTTAATTATAAAATATATATCCATTATTATTTATTCAACAAAATTGTTTTTATCCATAAGACTATATTATTGATTTATGTTTATTTTTATGTTCTTGTTTTTAATTATATTAAAGTATCTTAATTCATTATTCAAATAATTTTATAACTCAAATAATTTAAGTTTATTAATTATATATTTGTGCATGTGTGCTTATGTCTGTCCTTGCAAAAAAACTTGTATCTCCTTCAAGTTATTAAGTTCCGGAATTATATTTATTGGACAACTATTTCACATACTAGTTTTGTTTCTAAGTTTAAGTTTTTTCAAATGTCAATTTTTGTTGTAAATCAATTTTATGATTCTGGAGGTAATTGTCTTTCAAATGTATTTTTAATCCCTTTTATCTATTTAATTGATTAAAACTTAATTTAGTTTGTACCCTTTGTCAGCATGTACAAATATCATAGATTTCTATGATATATCACAGTATGAAATTTGGTTATAGTTCAAGATTTTCACTCTTATGCTAGAGCATGTACAATTGAAAATTTGGAACAATTTTTAATATCTAAAAAGTGTATATATATCTTTTTAGATATTCTTATATTGAAATTTTTTTTTAATTAAATATTTTGTCAATACTGTTCCATTTTATTCTGTTACCATATAAAAATCTTTTAAATTGCCTTTATATGTTGTGCTGAGAATTATTCAAGTTTGAATATTTAAGTTTAGTTGATTTATTAAAATTCCATTTTAATTTTTTCATTTGATATGCTTAAGGGGACTCATTTTGCGCGGCATTGAAAATTAGCTGTAATGTTAAATCTATGGAGAAATTTAAAAATATATTTCATAGTTCTATTATGATTGGACCTTCACCTTTTATAAGTTTTGATTACTCTCAAGAATAAAAATTTGATTTTGTTTGAAATTTATTTTTAAATTTTTTTTAACTATTTTTAAATTGTCTTAGTATTGTGAAGATATGCTTAAAATATTAATAAGTTACGAAAGATAAATAAATCACAAAAATTTAAACAACAAATACAAATATTAAATGTATTTTTAAATAGCTGGAAAAAAATCTTTTAAATTTCATCTATGATAGATTTTTTAAAAATTACCAAAGCTCACATGGCAAATAAATACTTAATTGTTTGAGAATCAATCCAATCACTTCCTTACTTCAGTCAACAAGTTCCTCCTCTTACAAAAAGTTTCGAATTTTGGTTTTTTGCAGTTCCAGAAGCTAATGTGTGTAATCTGTACCCTCATCCCCAATAAAAACTGCAGGTGTTTCCAATTTTCAAAGTTAATATTTTGATTCCGGCAGCTTCCTGTCTAGAAAAGGGGCTTCTGAGGGAAGAAGGAACATTTCTTTCCCTTTTTTACAAAGAAGAAAGTCACTTTCTAGTGAGGATTTCACAGTGACAAATTCAGAAAAAGATTCTGAAATTATTTATTAAAAATAATTAATTTTATTTATATGGATAGACAAATGTAAATAGATAATTATGTTTTTCTTCATGTTCTTAAATTTCTGCTGATATTGAGGTTATTTTAGATATAAGGTTCAGTCTAAATATGACTAAATGTAATTACTTAATTAAAGAGCATTTATTTGAGAAAAATTTTTTTTTTGCATCAATTTGCTTGCATCCTGTAAAAAAGTACTTACAAATCCAAATGTTATTAAAATTAAGGGAATGTGTATAATATCAAGCTTAAATAAGTGCAGTTTTATTTTCAGAGTCTTAATAAAATACAAAGTAATTGTTAAAAATTTGTTATTTGATTGCAATGATTTGATAATATATTTTAGAATGTTCCTGTTTGTAAAATTTATATTTTTAATTTAAATACGTGGATAAAAAATCATTTTTTCATGATTGCATTTTACTAATATAATTAATTATAATTTAGTTAAAACACACTGGGGGAAAGTGTCGCAAATAACAATTTGAAGATTTTTAATGTTTCACTATTTGTGTATTCCATATTTTATGTAATTTTTTTTTTTTTCATCTGTAAAAAGTAATGCATGTATTATATTTCTATCACTTGTATTTATTGCTTGTACTTCTAATTTGTAACAGTGTTTTATATAATTATAGATGTGAAAATTATGAGAAAATCTTTAAATGGCAGTCTTCTTGCAGCTTATGAAAATATCTTCACTTTGAACAATGATAATATATTAGTGCACATATCTTTATTATTTGAAATATATGAAGATGTTCTAATTTTTGTGTGATTGTTGTGTGATATTTATTCATTATTTTTGTTTAATTTGTTCATATTTTAATCCTAGACATAATGCTCCATTTATTAATGTATTTTGATTTTTATCATTTTTTTCCTATTCAGATATTTTCGCTGTTGATTTATAAAAAAATATTTTTGAATTATATTATATTTTTATAGAATGTTTTTCGATTTCATTACATTTCTTGCTTTAACTCAGTAAATTTATTGCTTTTATCTTGGATTTGTGCAGATTTGCTTTCAAGTATATTGCTTTGATCATATTTCATCATTAATGTTCATTTTGTTTTTATAGGTTCTGTGGAATCATATATGAAACAAATGTTGGAAATGAAACTAAAGATGCATGTTTGTACAATGTGTGCTTATAAAACTCCATACAAATGGAATTTAAACAAACACATGCTGGTTCATACAGGAGAGCGACCACACATTTGTAGTGTTTGTCATAAGTCATTTTCTCAGAAAGAGAATCTCAAAGTTCACTTTTATAAGCATTCATTATATAAATGCAAAAGTTGTAGTGAAGTTTTTAAATGCCATTCTTCTCTAGCAGCTCATGAGAAGTCCCATAATTAATGACAATAATTCATATGAGTATATATAGTTTGAAATGTATGGAGTTACTGTCATTTTTATACTTTAAACTATAGTAGATACTCATTTTTACAAATCTCTAATTTACGTACACACTTTTTACTAACTAGTGGTTAGTCCCTACTCTGACACCATAGACGGAATGATAATTTTAACTCCCATTTATAAACTAAAATTTTGAAAAAAAAATCTTTTTTTTTTTTTTTTTTTTTTTTTTGCAAGTTTTTTTCTGACAAAGTTTTCTTTTTCTGCTTTTCTTATTTTTTATCATCTGATACTTTTTTAATTTTTTGTTTGATTTCCTTTTTATATAACACTTGAGAACTTTATTTTTTGAACAAAGAAGCCACACATGCTGGTACTCTAGACATTGTGGGAATAATAGTCATAGTTACATGGATATCAGACATTTGGTGGAAAAGAGCTATGGTGTCAAATCCAACTTCTGTGCTCCCTGTGCATAAGAATATAGAAAGGGTAAACAATTCTTTTTCCCATACAGTAAAACATAAAAAGGAAAGGGGGACTTAAAATGTTTGATCTCTCTTATTCTGAAGTTTGTTTAATTTTATTTGAAATTATACTTGCCAAAAGAGAGGTGAAGCTGATTCTGTTGAGGAGTTGTTGCAGTTAAATACACAAACTTATTTATCAGTTGAAGTGAAACAAAATTCTGAAAGAAGTAGACGAATAAAACATTAAATAAAATTGCTAAAAGATATGAAATTCCAAAGAATTATCTCTCAAAAATTTTGAAAACTTAACCAAAAGGGGGGGAAAAAAAGAAACTGTACCAACAAAGGTGTCCCTCTTGAAAATATTGTAGAGAGGCCAAACATCTTAAACTTGAAAAAGCTTTGCTTGCATGCCTGAGGAACATGAGG
>JAPDSC010041774.1:114182-138880 GCA_026290005.1 Latrodectus geometricus
TCATTGTAAAGTAGAATATAAATATGTATTTGTAAGGAAACACAAAAATACTTTTTGTTTATTCATGTGTCTCATAACCACATTTTTTATGCATAATTGATGCAAAACATAATAAATATTATATATATAAGCATTGGTACATAATTTCATGTGCAAGTAGTTTTGTAATATACTTTTTATATTTTCATAGTATAATTTAAAGTTCTTAAATACAAATGAAAAGGAATACATTTTTCTTAAGATTAAAAATTGCTGTAATATTATTTATGGAAAATATATTTGCAAATTAAGATTCAAATGTGCAATTAAGAATGTATTTGAGTACATTAATTAACAAAATATGATTTTTAAAATTATAAATAAAATCTTCAAACTAATACTTTTTTTACATCTCTTCCAATGTTGAATTGAAAAATTGATTTATGATAATTAAAGAATGGGAATCTGAAAATGTTAAGTGTATTAATCCTTTTGTAGTACCACAAGTATGAATTTGATTGTCTAGTTCTTTTTTTTTTTTTTTTTAAATTTCTCACTTTCAGATATTACAATATCAAAACCAGTACAATTAAAGATTTTCATTTGAAATTAAAGTATATTTTGCTTCAAGTTTTAAATTTATAAAATCTAAAAAATTAAATTTCATAACGCCTAATAGATTACTTATATCTTTTGCATTGGATGATCTTATTTCACATAAAATTTCTGAATAACAAATTCTTATATTATTATACTCTTAAGTCGATTGAAATACATCATTTCAATTTATAATTTGATTCAATGGACGAACAACTGATAAAGAGTTAATGTTATCTTTCCTATTAAATGTTGCATGGAAAGGTAATTAAGCTTTTTAAAAGTATAAAAAATGGTGCAAAAATAAAATACCTATTTTCTAAAGAGCTTTAAAATTTGAATTTTAAGTTAAAAATAATGATATTTTCATTTGTCCTCAGTTGAGTTTAAACTGAATACGAAATTAATATTTTTTCTGTAGTAACTGTTGGACTAACTTCTGGCATGTAATGAAAATATTATCGGTATATGTCTGGATATAGATTTTTCCAAAATAAGAGTTATTTCTCCTGCTATTTACAAATATAATGCAATGATTTTGCTCACAAAGTGAAAAAGGCTGGTATTTAAATCTACATTAGCATAACAGTATATGCAATCAAAACATTATTTTTGTATAAGTAATGAAAGCAGTTTTTAATGCATATTAGATTAAAGATAAATAGATATTACAATACAAACTTAAAAATATCATGTTTTTATATGTGCTTTTGATATTTTATTTTTTCTATGTATGTGTCTGTTAATTTCTTGGCAAAGTGGCTTTTAGAAAATGAATAATAACAGGGCAATATAAACAGCTTAAACAATAATCTTTACGAAAAATAAAATTTGTATTAATATTTTATGGTTATATCTGAAAATATTTTAAGATATATTTATGTATGATTTGTAAAGCCATTTTTATTTAGTATATAGAATTCCAGATAAGTTTTCAAATTTTGATAAAGTTAAGAAAAGTTTATGTATTAACTTTTAACTAATCTTTTTTTAAAATTAATATATATGTATATAATTAGTCATTACATAGCTTGCAATTTTGGACATGAACACAAGGATTTTCTATTTTAGAATATTTTCTATCTAATTAGAAAATGTTCTTAACATTAGTAAGTATGATTTACATTTTGGCACATATGATATATTTATTGAAATATCTATTGTCATGAGCAACAGTTTCTTAATCTAGTGATGAGTAAAAAATTTTTGTATATTTATACTTGAACTTTTCAGTCATCCCCTCAAAGATCAAGAATCCTCAAATAATCAAATTTATCTCATTAATCCTCATTAAAAATGATCAAGAATCCTCTGTAAAACCTTTAAAAAATTAATTTAAATCATAATCTCCAAATCTTCAATAACAATTTTTTTTATTGGAAAATTACATTTTCTGTCTATTTCTTTGAATAAATTATTATTTAACTTAATAAAGCTAGTTAAAGCAATCATTAAATTAAATTTATTAATTTAATGTTTGCTTTGACTGTATGTAATATATAGTTAAAGCATATAGAAATTTGAGGTAACAATTTTTATATAACTTTAGATAACATAAAAATTGTTACCTCATATATTTATGTACATAGGATTCAGTGTTACATATAATCATTTTAAAGCTATTAACTGTGTAATCTTATGTTTGAAATATTTTACTGTTTTTAAATTTAAAAATTTTAGTAAATTAAATGTTGTATTAATGCTTAGATGCATATAATAAAATTTTTCACATTTTTTTTGCTCTTAAAAATTGAAATAGTTGTAATACTAACTTTTTTTCATTTCATTCTAGTTAATAAAAAATATCGTCACATGAAGAAGCTTACAATGGGTCCCACAATTTATAGCTGTCCTCATTGTCTTTATACTACTCTGAGTGAGGAAAATTTTAATATGCATGTGGCAATTCATCCAGAAATATAATTATATTTCTGAAATTTATAGTGTATGGTTGCTGATTAATCAAGAGCGTGAAAATAGTAAAACTTTTGCTTTTATGTTTTTCTTTTAAGATATTATCAAAGAATATTTTTTGCATATTCTGTATTGTTTTTATTGTGAAATTGAGATATTATATTTGATATTTTGTTAACTGCTTTTGATTGTCTTGAATGCTTTAAAAGTTAAATGCTTTTTCTTTATCGTCTTTTTTTTATTTATTGATATCTTTCTGTTGAGATAAATTAGATGTATATCTATGAATTTTATGTATAATTTTTTTTGTATATTACAAACATGAAAATCAAAATCGTCTTAGTAATGTTTCAAGTTATTATTGAGGTTGGGCAATTATGTATAATTCTGATCATTTTACTAAAGCTGTTCAAGTTGTAAAATATTAAGATAGAAGTTGTTTTCCTGTTTATTATGATTTTCTTGTTTATTTTAGTATTGTCATTGTATATTTAATATGATAATCATGATGTAAATCTTTACTGTGAGTATTAAATTTGGCTTATGTTAAATTTTTAAATTTATTTTTTGAATAAAATTTAAAGTATGTATTTAATAACTAAAAATTATTGTAGTAAAAGAAGAAAATAAAAATAGAAATTAAAGTCTTTGCATTGTATATAAATAAATAATATTTGTTTATTGTGTATTGATGAGCATTTATCAGTATCTTTTAAAGGTAATACGTTTTGGTAAAAATATGCATATTTTTATATAATTTCCTTAATGTTTGGGAATATTGTTTGGTATTTTATTTCTAAGCTTTATCACAAAACTAGTAAATAAACTGCTTGATAGTTTTATTTTGAGATGTTTAATTTATAAATCTTATTTCTTTTTTAGTAATTCATATTTACTTTACTACTTTTAATAATAAATTTGCATGCTCAATCATTCATAACAGTGCATTTTATTTCTATTTATACAAATAATTACATTTAGTTTATAAATGGGTATGCTAAAATAATCAATCATATAATTTTATAATAGAATAACTATAAACTAGAAATGATATTCTGTACAAGCAAATGCTTAACTTGTTAAAAAAAATAACTTTTAATAATAATAAGATTTCAGTGTACTGCTTTTTTTTAAAGGTGGATAAGGTTTCTTTTTTTTTATCTTTTTAATACTTGCTTTATTAATTAAAATGTAATTATTTGTAATGAGATTTCTTTTTTTCAATCTATGTAAATACATTATTATAAGAATAGTTGATTAAAATTACTATAAGAATAGTTGTTTTAACATGTATTTGAACTACAAAATTTACTACTCTATTAAAGTAATGAATGAAACCATGTTAACACTTGTGTATCGTACAAATTATGAATATATTAAATATATTACATTATTTTGTGTGTGTATTCTTCAATAAAAGTTATACATACTAAAAAATTTGCACAATGTCTGTTGAAACTATCCTATATTACATGCATATCTTGTAAAAGAAACTTTAATTTAATTTCATATTGTTATATATCATATTTATTGCTGTTTTTCTAATGTCATATTTCTTGTATTAATGTAATTTTACCATGACTGTCAAATAAAACTCATTTTCTATGACTTTAATTATAATAATTTTATTTGTTGTCTAATTTCTGGTTAATTTATCATTTAATTGTTCACTAATTTTAATGTGGGAATTTAAGAATCTCAATTTGTTATATATATATTATCATTTGAGTATCCCACAAAACATTTAAGTCTGGTTAACTTTCTTCTTTAATGCTAAATGGAAAAAGTGTCTTAAATATTTTTGTCAGAGGTACTTCTTCAGGTTACCCATTTATTAGTTGCTTAAAATATAATATTTGTAATAGTTATCAAATGACACAATTACTTTTAGGAGATATTTTAAAACAATAGATTTTAGTTTCATTTTTAATATTTTATAAGATACATAAATTAATGTTTACGAAATATATAAAATATATTTTTAATATTTATATGAAAGTTTTTATGAAAAAAATTTGTATAATAAGGAATTTAAAAAAATTTACCAAAGAATACACATGATTTATGTTTCAAAGAAAACAGCGATATTATATTTTTCCATAATTTGTGTACTAAATTCTTTTTTATGTGTCACAATAAGTTATAAGATCCATTTTATCAAGTTTTTCAATCTGAAAATTTTTATTTTTAAACCTTTTCTTTTGAGTCTCCAGTGTTATTTTCTTATAACAGTATCAAATATTTTAATGTTATTTACAGATGAAATTTCAGAAAAATAACTGTGATAAATGATTTAATTAACAAAATCCAACCTAAAAGAAAATTTTTCATATAAAGAGAAATAATCCTAACTTTATCTGTACTTTATTGCTTATTACTGTTATTAAAGGGATGTAATATAATTGATCTACATTATCGTATTTACTTTTACAAATAAAATAAAGAATTAAATTTCTATGTAATGTATTCAAATGCTGTAAAACAGGAAAATATAAAGGAAAAATACTAGTGAAGTTGATGATTCATGAAATTAGGAGTAAGATTAGTTTTTTATTATTTTTGTAGAATCTCCATGGCTAATTTTATTGAACTAGTGGTATGTATTCAGCTTATTTAATCAACTTTGATAATATTAATTAATAAATGTTATTTAATAAAAATTGGAAATACATATTTATGCTTGCAATTTTGTTTGTAAGAGCTTATTATCATTTATAAAGTGTAATGTGCTAATTTATGTTTTGTTAAATTATTTAATTGATACGATCTGACATGAAGTTGTACTATCTAATTCATCAGGGAGTTTTTAGTGAATTAGTTTCTTGAGAGCATTAGTATTTCTTTAATTAACAATTTAATTATTGCCATTAAAGTAAAAAAGAAAAATGTTTCTCTTTTTAAATAATTCAAAATTTTTAAATACAATGAAAATATTATTTGTAAATATTCTTAGGGAAATGAGTGAAATGCATGCTAGGAAGATGCTTGATTGAAATTTTTCATTTACAAATTAAATGTTCTAATGATTGAAATTTATTTAAAAATAAGTTTTATTTATAATTAATGTAATTAAAAGTATTTTAACATTATTAAATTTATAAAAAAAAAAGCAACACTTTAAATTATAATCAAAATACTTAGTAAAGTTTACCCATATAGAGTGACAGTTCTCAAATGTCAAAAACAAAATATATGAAAAAAATGAGAACATTTAAAACTATGAAAAACTTTTATAAATATTTGAGAAAGTTATGTGAATATTTTGAAGTTTACTCAGGGGTAATTTTTTAAATATTTTTCTCTATTATATCATTTAAAAAGTGTTGAAAACTAAGTTTTTTGGCGATTTATAAAAGCTTAATCTAGTTTAAGTATTTTGCATATTTTGACAGGTTTGACTATAAATGGTATTTCATTATAGCAATTATGCAAGTTGAAAATTTATGTGTAAATATCTGAAAAATCTTTTGACTATAAAATATGTACTCTGATTCATTATCTATATTTGTGAAAAATTCTGTACTAATTTTTACTATAACACATGCTGATTACTTAGGAGTACCAGAGCTTCTCTTGAAGAATATTGAAATTAAAGTTGGAATTCTTAATGATTTTGTTGAACCTGTTTCTAGGCACCCTCATTTGTAAAGGAACGTTTATTTTGGTAATAGTCTAATATTTCTTTCCCTCAAAGGTGTTCGTAAGTAATATAGCATAAAGAGTTACATAAAATATATAGCATTTATTCTAAAAGTATTGTCAAATTAAAAAGAGACCATTAGCAGTTTTTTTTTTTTAAGTATAGATTTAAGCAATGTACTAATTAAAAACTTTCCCTGTCTAACAGCGTATCAAAAAGCATCTTTTTAAGTACTGCTTACACATGGTAAGTAGAGTATTTGTTACCCTTGATGCTGAAAAGATATTTGTAATAGGCATTGTTTTTGTTCATAGTACATATCAAATTGTGGATAATAACTTAACTGAAAATGAAAATTCATTTTAATCAATGATGATGTTAACAATTTAATTTACTGAAATATTAAAAAAAAAATTTTAGAATTGTATCATTATTTAAGCATGATTACTAAGTTAAATTGCATATAATAAATATTTTGCACACTAAATTATGTAATGCTATTTGATAACTTTACTTTTTTTTAATAAATCCATGCAATATTTTTATGCATACCTTGTATTCGTTTGTAATTACCAATTTCGTTGAATTTTCATAATTATAGATGTCTTAATTCCTTAATAACAATTAAGAAAATAAATATTTAGTATATAAAAATAATTCAAAATGTACTATAATGTTTTTTATCATAAAAAAGAACATGCATTAAAAGTGTATAGTTTATTTTAAAATAAGTTATTTTTTCTTTAAAGCAGACCAATACAGTAGGAGTTTCCCCCATTGTATGAGATTTGTGTTTGCTAGTTTTGTTTGATGTTTACAAATAATTAATTTACTGTTTGTTTCATTTAATGTTTACAAATAAATCATATTAACTTGGGATAAGAGTTTAATATTTATTCTCCTGTAGAGAAAAAAAGAACATGAATTATTCCTATGATATGTGTATAATATAATCTTTCAAGTTAAATATTTGAGTTAATTGTGAACTATAAAATTAGCTTCTTGGTTAACTTTCATATACTCTAATTTAATAATTATCTCTGGAATACATATTTGGTTTTCTTAAATATTTTTGGCTATTTGACAAGGATAGGCATAATTTAACTATCTCACTTATCTCTTGGATTAGTGTGAATGGTTATTGTTTGAGTATTGGCATGTATATTATGATTTATTAGAACTTTTTTTTTATTAATTTAAAAATATTAAAACCAAGATATAGTTTGTTTAATAAATTGAGACTAGGATATTGAACAAAATACTAAGCAATATGAAATGTTCTTCAAACAATGTAAAATGCAAACTCAAATATTTAATCATTGGTAAACATTACGATACTAAAAATGTTTAGTAAGTGAAATAATTAATGAAAATAGTGAATTTTTATTTATTTGAAATTTCTTTCCAGCCAGTGAAGATATTTTAGCTTTTGTGGATATTTTCTGCCCATGTGATAAATAACTTTTATCAAATAAATATTTATTATACCTTATAAAATTTTAATGTATTTGCATTGGATAATTGGAATTTTTCTGATTTTACTACGTAATTCCCTATGCTTTTATTATATTTTTTCTAATATAAGTTTATTTTAAATTTTTATTTCAATTGTTATAACTTTTAAACTTCATATGTAACATTAAATTAAAATAGAGTTGTTTCAAAATGGTAAATGTGCTATAATTTTTTTATTAAATTTTATTTTTAAATTATGTTCATATACAGGTTCAATAGCTTAATTATTAGAATATAATTTGTTGTAAAATTCAATTTTTTTCCACATGGGAATCAAATTAAAAATATTCTTTTATCTTGATTTATATAGTTTTTCTTTCAATAAATATGTTTGGTTTTTGCTAAGATATATATTTTGTTGAACTGATCAAACTTAACTTTCAGGTGTAAAACAATCAAGATCACAGTTTAAGGGTATTCCTGTTTTTCCATGTTCTATTTGCCATTATAAAACACCTTACAAATGGAATCTACAGACACACATGCTTACTCATACAAAAGAGCGTAGATTTTCTTGTCCTATTTGCAAAAAGTCGTTTGGCTTGAAATGGAATCTTAAGACACATATGGGAATACATGAACGGGAAACAAGATATAACTGTGAAGCTTGCAATGAAGTATTTAGTTCTGAAAGTGTTTTATTATATCATCAATTATATAAATGTCAACAGAAATGAATCTATCAGGTATATTTGCCCATACTGTAATAATTATTGCGTATAAATGCATTAAAATTGAACTGATAATGAATTTGATTGTTAGATGTACATCTGGTTAAAATAGTTTGTTATTAATCGTTTTTATGAAAATAATTTGGATATTTCTGATGATTTCATTGTTTTTAAGGTATTGACCATTTGAATTTCTTTAAATATATTCTGATCAAAATATTTTATTCATTTCTCTATGTCAAGATCCCTTCTATCTTTGTATGTTTTAAAAACAAAATAATATTTAATTTCCCACTGTAAAAAATTAGACTCAGAATTAAACCCATTTTAAAGTTGATCAAATCTATATGAAAATCATTAAAAACAAAATTGGTTTTCAGTATCTGCAATAATATTTTAAGATATGACAAAAATGCTTAAAAATGTCTGGTAAAGTTTGAAATTTTTATTCACAAATGAATCTTCAGTTTAAACATTAAGAAGAAACGATTTTTTCCAAACCTGAAAGCAGTAAAATTTAAAGATAATCAACCAGAATGTTCATGATTTAGGTTGCTTGATTAATTTTTGATTGCTATATTTACTCTGGTAATAATTGCAAAAAGAATGAACTAATTGACAAACTTTATATACTGCAGTTAGAATGAACTATTTTACTGTTCTAACAAAATTGTTTAAATGTGCTATATAAATTAAATGTAAAATCCATATACTGTATAAGCAAGGAATTATTTTGGATATGAGTATATGTAAATTATAAATTTAAATCTTTCCTTAAATTTGATTCATTTTTAACCTCATATCATAAGTTTTTTAATGTTAAAATCAACCAAATACTGTCACTGGCTAATTTCTACAAAATGATGTCAAAGTTTTAGAATTAGTTTTTCTAAAATTCGACCAATCTGAATCAAATTGAAAATTCTGCTTACTCAAGAACTAATGAAACCAATAAGACAACAAAAAAGCATGTTACGACAACTGTACATTGCATTTATATTTCTTTATATGTTTTATTGAATAGATTTTTAAACATTTATAAGTCAATATTCATCAAAAGCAAGATCTGAAATTTTGATCAAATGATTGATCCAGATTTATATTTGTAGAAGTAAAATTATATAACAGTTTCATCTGATAAAATGTTTTATTTCATATATTATATGATTTAATTGATGATTTCTTTTGCATCATAGTGTAAGTAAGTAGTTTTTTTATATATTGCATCAAGCATAACTTTTAAATTAATACCAATATTGAATGTCATGTAAAATATAATAAAATTATAACAGCTCAAATAATAAATATTAGTTGAATTATAAACATCAGAAAAACATCATAATGAGTATACTAATATACATCATAAACTAAATTAGTACTCTTAATCACATAAATAATTTTGTTGTCATTGTTTGTCAAAATGGTATAAATTTTAATGTATGTAAAATTCAGATTTGTAACTTATACTATTTTGATTTAAATATTTTCTGAAAATATTTGCACTGTAATGTAATAAGAAAATAATTGGGAGAATTGTGTGAATGCTCTTAAAATTTTATACTCAATTTCTCATTTCATGTGTGTTACCAAATTGAAACATTTGATGAAATTATAACTCATGTCTAAATTTATAAAATCATTAAGATATGATTTTACATTTGTTTAAAATTGAAAAATAGATATAAATAAATGCAATGGTTGCATTTTCTTTAATTTCGTTTTTGTTAACTAACTTGAATTTTAATGTAAAATAAAATAATTGCTATGCTGCTTTGAGCAAAAATATAATGTAAATATATTATTTTGTTATAAACTGTACATGGAATTCATTCTATTTAAAATTGATTTGTTATTTCTCTTGTGTTGTTTTTTGTTAAAATTATAAATGTCATCATACCAATATTTTTATATTAAGAATAATAAATTTACTTTATAAAGCATTGATTGGATATATTATGAATATTGAAAGGAACAATTTTACTATTTATTAATCCTGATGATAAAATTACATATATTGAACTTGATTTTAGACTACATCAGACAATTGTAATGATTTTTTTGTCTTTCTATGTTTACTAAACCTTTAGAACAGTATTCGTTTTGAAAAATAACTATCACATAAGCTTTCATGCTTTGAAAAATGTAAGGAATTTTCAAATATCGAATTTTATATATATGAACACACACACATTTTAAAAGTCTGTTTATTAATTTTTTATCAGATTTGTTTTATGCAACTATCTTTTTTTTCTGGTTAAAAATAAATTACTCTGTAAAACTTTTACTTTCTCTTTTAAATTAGAAATGTTAAACATTATTTAGCATTTGTAATATTTTATACTTTTTAGGCATGAATATTTTATAATGCTTTGGAAAAAAATTATACTTTAAATGATTTGATATTATGTAATGTTTTATAAAGTAAAAAAAAAAAAAAAATCATTTTTTTAATGAAATTTAATGTTTTATTTATAAATTTTACAATTTTTTTTTGTATTAAGAAATTTTAAATCTTTCAGGATCCCGTATAGTTTAGTAATATATTTACTTTTTGAAACTTCATACTTTGCATTATTTGGTAAGGGTGTTGTCTGTCAGCATTTATAATCAGGGAATTTAGTCACAGTGTGTTTAAAAATGATTAAATTTATTAAAAAAAAAAAGATTTAATTTATTGGATATTATAGCAATAGAAACGATGTTGATTCATTCACTTTTTTAGAGAATTTTAAAATAACTTAAAGTTAAATAAAACTGAGTGTTTAAAATAATGAATACTATTTTAAGTTTATTTTGTATTTGTGGTTAAAAAATATAAATCTTCTGTTCTAAGTTATTGTTTTGAACTTTTATTAATTGTTTTAAATTTTTATTTGAGTGAAATGTAAATTAGATTGGAGTTTATAAACTTTCTTTATGTGTTAGAATTATAATTTTGAAAAAAATATTTATTTGAAGTTTAGCCTTTAAACTTAAGGGTGGGTGGCTTCAAGAGAGCCTAACACTTCAATCAAATGTCTATTGTGCTATTAACTATTTACAAGATTAATAAAATGAAATATAAATTTTAATTAAGCATCAAAATGGGAAATAACAGCTTAATGCTCATTATTTCAATGCCCAAGTTAATTATTTTTAAGAAATTTTTTTAATTCATCAGTTTTAAATAACTGTTAACAGGAATTAGTTTTTATGTAACTTAAAGTTGAACATATTTGACTTTCTTTTGGATTGTATTTTACTTAATTGGAATGTTTTGTAAAGTATTCAGGACATTTGTCAAAATTTTTTCAATATTTACTGTGATAAAAGGCTTATGCATGAAAAATTTAATTGTTTCAATGTACAAAAAATGTAACAACCTCTTAATGTATTCTAATTGGGTTAATAATTTTATAATGAGTTTATTTGGGTATAGAAGCAAACCCTTTTTGTGTAAAGGTTTTTGAAATTATTTCACATTCTTATGTGACTTATGCATATTAGTTCATTAATTGTAATTGATTATACCAAATTTCTTTTTTCTTTAAAATTGTTTTTTTACAAGTAATCATCCATTTTTTCATTTTTATTATTATTTTAATTAATAATAAAACTCTTCAGTACAATCCCATTAAATTTCACAAATTACTATAAATTTTCAATTCAATACCAAAAAATATCCCTTTCAGTAATCATACCTCTCAGAAGATTCAAATGTATGAGTTAGAAAGAGTAATTTTTTTTAAAAAAATTCTTTTAAATTGTTATCACTTGCTATATTAATAATTTTAAATGTGATCAATCACTTTAAAATTAATATAGTTGATATCTTCATTGAACATTTTTATTTACAGGCTCATTGCCATCACAAAATGAAGACATTTATAGAAGAATACAAATACGTGCATGCTCATTATGCCCATACAGAACACCATATCCTTCAAACTTGAAAAAGCACTTGCTAGTTCATACAGGAGAGAAGCCACATATTTGTAGTATCTGTAATAAATCATTTTCTCAGAAAGAAAATCTCAAAGTTCATTTTGGCAAGCATTTACTGTTTGAATGTAAAATTTGTAAGGAAAAGTTTCAATCCCAGTCTCTTTTAGATGTTCATGAAAAGACTCACCAATGGTTAAATAATTATAGATTATAATGCAAATGAATAATTATTATATTTATGGATGCATACCTGTAAATGCTTATTAAATTCTTTTTTTCCCCCTTTCTTTCTTTCTTTCTTCATCTTTTTTTTTTTTTTTTAAGTCATTAGTTTTCCATTAATATGAGACATTTTTATGCTTTTTAACATCTTTTACTATCTGGATAGTAAATATGTAATAACATCATCAATCCAGAAAAACAATTAAAAAATTGATAAAATTTAGGGAAGATTGTTTCAAAATAAACAATTTAAATTCAATAAAATAAGCTTTAAATTGAATGTGATTTAAAGTAATTGGGCATGTGTCATGGAAATTTTTAGATAGAAGTGTTGTTAATTTTTTTTAATGCAAGATTTTTCAAGTTTTATTTATTTTACTTTTGTAAAATGAGATTGAAATAGAGATATTGTATCCAAAAAATATTTAAAAGATTGTTACAATGTAATACCTTGTTATAATATAAAAAATGGGTTACTTGTAGAATTCAGAGAATGCTGCGGTGTTAATACACTCTGGGACATTGAAAATAGTGTACCATGAAGATCATGGGATTGAAATGAAATTTAGTACACATAATGATGCAGATGTGAGATTTATTTGGTCTCAAATCAACAGTTATCCAAAATACAATGTGTACAATTAGACAAATACAGTGCAACTTCAATTGCAAGTCAAAGAACCTCCTAATGCAATGTATACTGTCCCATGGTCTGACATCGATTTGATTGGATGTCCTGAAACACACGTGCCCACAAATCTTGAACAGACAATTCCAAATCATGTACAGAGTGACACAGTGGCATCTGAAGTTTCAGCTGTTTCCCAAATATGTTCTATCAGGGACGAGTCTGTTGAGTAGGCTTGCCATGTAAAAATTTGAACATGACATAAGAAATCTTGTGCAACTTCACATGTATGCGGCCAAGCATTATCTTGCTAGAAAATTGGCCTTAGAAGACCATTTAGGAAAGGTCTTCTGTAGGATAGAAAAAATTCATCAACATAACACTGGCCTATCAACTTTCCACATACCATGACTAGAGTGAATGACTCCCCAGACCATTACACTTGCTGTATGGGCTATATTTCAAGTGGCAGTGTGTGTAGAAGTGTTTTGCTCACCTGGACAATTATTATCTGGCCTGAAACTAACTGGAATTCATCACTAAACATGTTTTGCTATTCTGGCATTTCATGTCACTCCCCACTGTAGATGGAGTCGTCAATGTTAGGGTCTTAAGAGCAATGTATGAAATGGCCACTATCACAGATTTGCTTCTGAAAGCCATCTAAAAATGGTTTGTGGAACAATTGGCTCTCCTGTATCTGTGTGTATTGTGGAACAAGTCACTATGGGATCCACAAGTTCTTTCTAGACAATCCTCTCATCTTGTTATCTTCTTGCTGCACGTGGGCATCATTTTGTGTCCATTGCTCCTAATATGTTGAGCGATTGACCTGGCTAGTAAATCAGTGCATCTATCAGTCTCTGGTTTTCAGGCTGATGATGAGGCTTCTCTTAAACTGTCTTAATTGTGTAAAATGTCTTCTCACACATCTCTCTGACATTCTTTGCTTACTAAAGTCCTCTTAGTGTCAGCATGTGATAGTTATATTTCTAAATCTTCCACTGTGTGTTATTTTCAGAACTTTGCGCTTCTACCTTTCTTCCTTCTTGGTGCACTATTTTCAATGTTCCTGAGTGTAGTTGTAATTCTGTTGTAATCTTATGGTAAAAATTTACATCATACAAAAATTGAAAAGTTGCTTACTTAGATAGATTTTCTGAAGAAATAATGTTTCAATTTATTGTTTCTGTCATCAAAACTTGTCTCAATATTAGTGTTTTTAGTGACCAGTGACTTTTTGCCATATTGTGGAGAAAAAGCTAATTCACATTTGTGGTTTTAGAATGCAATCAAATTATCAATTCTTTATTTCTTAATATAGAGAAAGTGTAAGTTATGATAACAGGACTGATTTATTATTTGTTTAAAATGCTACAACTACTCTGTACATGAATAAGATAATGTAATTTTTGTTATAATTATCTTAAATTGTAGTTACAGGTTTTTGATTATCATTCTTTAATTGGGTAATTTTGCCATACCCATATTATAATCCTAATAAGAATGCTATATAATGATTATCAATTGTTTTGTATAAGTTGATTGTCAAGTTCTGTGAATATCTTTCAGATAATGTAGAGATTTGAATTTAATTATTGGTTAATATCCCTTAAAGGTTATAATTAGCAATAAATTTTATGATTCTTAGTACACAAGTATAATTTTAGTATTTGTCTTTGTAATGACTCTGTACATGTTCCATGTGCTAGTGTGTAAAAAGTTTTACACTTTAAAAGGTTGTGAAAGTTTCTATTTATATATGTTTAAAATGGAAATATTTACCTTAGTTTTTTATACAAACATAATATTCAAAAAAAGTGGTTTTTCTTATAAATTTCGATAAAATTTCTTTTATGAAATTATCATAACTTGTAATTCTTTTGAATGCTTAAAAGTGGTAACAATGTAACACTCTTTTGCTCTAATGATACATGGTAATGAATGTTTATAATTTATGTTATATTATCCTATTTTTAATTGAAATCCAAGAAAATGTATTATATATTTTGTTTTGTATGAATTAGCAATTTCTAATAAAGATATGAATTAAAATTGAAGATTATAAATATTTTTATTGCTTCAGCCCTACCAGAAGATAAATATCTCTTGTGTATTATATTATGGATGTTCATGTAATTTTTTCCTGAAGTAACTAATTTATGAGTTTTCAGATTGTAAGAATTTTCGTTTTCTAGTTATATTTTGATATTTTTCTTTAGTTTTAATCTTTAAGCAAAATTATGCGTATTTTATTATATTGTGTTGTTGTTTCTAGTGTAACTTTGCAATGCCAAACCCGCCCATCAAGGCTAGGTGAAGTATTGTTTTTTTTATAAGCATTTTAAAGTTTTGTTACTTCAAATATTTTCTTGAACTATGATTTAATCTGTCTAGAAATTTGCTTAATAAATGAAAATTTTTAGTTGTGCTTAACAGTAAATGTTATGATGTTTCTGAGTTATTATGAAAAGCCATTTTTTATATAATACTGTAAACAAGATTTTGTATTTCTTCAAACCTGTAATCAATGTATAAAGTTATTGTCATGTGAGTATGTGGAGTTCTTGTTTATATTTTCTGCATTGTAAAATAAAAATAGAAATTAAAATAATTATCTTCTTCAATTGGTTTTATTTATTTTCTTCAAAACTACTTGTAATTTGAGCAAAATCTTTCATAAAATATTTTTGTGTACAAAGTAATATATTGTAGTTTAAATTACACCCCTTTACCCCCGTGTACTGTTTCTTATATAATCATGATTAAAAATGAAAACCAATTAAAGAAAATTTGAGCAAAAGTGTTCACTGTAAAAGTATTAAATGCTTAGCAGAATATTATGTTTATTGTACTTCATAAATTTTAAAGTAGCTTTACCATTTCAAAGTTAGGTTTCCTTTTTATGTTAAATGTATTTTTATTTATACAAATGCCAGATATTTGTCCATTAGGCTTTATCCTAATTCTCAATACTTAATAACAGAATTATAAAGTAATGGTGCAGTGTATTTGTCAATGTGCTTCCTGTCAGTTGTCTAACTAGTGTTATCAAGAAAGCAGATAAGAGTCTGTTAAGTTGAATTTAAAAAAAAATGGAAGCCAGGCAATGCTGTGATAGATTTGGTGTTAATCAGGAAATTGTCATTTTACATTCTTATTAAGTGTAATTATATTGTAAAAATACACTATATATTTTATATATTGTGTATATATATAATTTTTTATTAATATATTTTATATATAAAATACACAATTGTTATATACAATAAGTGAACATTAAAATTAAAAATTACTTTCAATTTTAATTAATGCAAATACACACATTTCAGGTAATTGCATTTTGCTAGTATTACTATCGAATACTTGTAACAAAATGTTCTAAAATGCAAGTATAAGATACCTAAATCTAAGTTTTGTATAAAACAAAGATATTTCACTTCTC
Organism: Latrodectus geometricus; assembly: GCA_026290005.1. Lineage (NCBI taxonomy): Eukaryota > Metazoa > Arthropoda > Arachnida > Araneae > Theridiidae > Latrodectus > Latrodectus geometricus. Next base: position 130,718 of record JAPDSC010041774.1, read on the forward strand.
TAACAGTTTTGTTAAATATAAGAAATATCCTTTTGCATTTGCAACTGTTAAAAGATTAAAAATTCCTGAAGTCCATTGTTTAAAAGTCTGTATATGAAGGATACTTAAAAATATCAAATTTATTTATAACTTTCTTTTTTGTCAGATTTCTATTATGATTTTTCTAAACATTCAAATAAAATATAAAATTCGTCAATATAAAGTAAATTGTATTTGATAAATAATGCCAAATAAATCTTTAATAGTTTACTAATTATTTACCCAATTATTTAAATTTCTTCTGCTAATTTTTATACATATAGTTTAGCAACATTTTTCTGATAAAATGTTTTGTTCTATCGAACAAAATCACTTAAAATTAATTTTGTAATGTGCTATCTGAATTATAAATTTTAATTTCTTGTTAGGAGTTTAAATATAATTTGTGTGATCAATAGCTCTAATCTTTTTCTCTTTTACTATAGCTGCTGGGGAAATGCACCAGTTATTGAATAAGCCGAGAATGGACTGCCAAATATTTTCCTGCCCTCATTGCCTCTATACAACTCCCTATAAAGGAAATTTAAAGGTACATATGGTGGTTCATACAAAAGATCGTCCGCATGTGTGTAAAATATGCAACAAGTCTTTCACTCAGAAAGGGAATTTGAAAGTGCATATGCGTATCCATACAGGTGAACAACCTTACCAATGTGATATATGCAAAGAGAATTTTAAACAAAGAACTGCTTTGATGTTTCATCATCTTAAACGTCACCAAAAATGAAATGCTGCATTTTTCATACTTTAACTTTTTATATCAATGTGACTTTTATGAGTGTATCTTTTTTACATTTTTTATGGTATTTCAAATACATCAGGATCTAAAAGTATCAATGGTGTTAAATAACATTAATGTGATTATTTTTTTAGTCTCATCTAAGACATCCTTTTATATTAAATTGAGTTTTCTGCTTAAAAAGCAATTGTTTTCTCAGTTGAAAATATATTAAAATTTTAATAAATTTTTTGATGAAATTTTCATAAATTGTTTTTATTGATGTATGGGATATTTGGATGTTGATGTAGGACTTATTTTTGAAAATAAGTTCATTAATTCTGCTCTTTCATTATTTATTTTTATTTATGATTTATAAATTCTGTGTACACACTGATATGTGTAAACTTTGCTTTAAAATTTTTATGCCTTATGCTATTTAATTTTGTATAAATATCTTAAGTTTTGCTTTAATTAAGTTTGAATATATATCTTAATGTTTTTTTTATTTATATTTTTTTACATACAGTTTCTCTCTTTTTTTTTTAATTGTAATTTTTTTGCTGGTATTTTGTTTCATATTAATATAATTACTAAAATATTAATTACAAATTTATTTGTGTTGATTATATTTGTTATTGAGAAATAAAATTTCTATATGATGTGTTCCTTTATATATATGCTTATATGCTATAATGATAAAATTACTTTTCTTAAAGTAGAAATATATCAGTCTGTTTCTTATAAAAAAAACAAAAGTAATTCTATATTAATTTTATTTTGTTATTCATTGCATAAAGCTATTTTTCACATTGAAAATTATTTGAGACAGATTTCTATTCACTAATATTTTTATGAATATAGTATGCTATTTTGGCAAAAAAAAAAAAAAAAAAAAAAATAGTGTTTGTTTTATTTGATTTACTTTCATTTTTCAAAAAATGTATGTGATAATTTTTTTATATATTTAATCATTTTCAGTTTGCAAATTCCTTGATTTCATTCATGCAGAAATTTGTTACTCATGTAGCATGCCTTTTTTTTTTCTTTTCTTTTTTTTTTTTTTTTTTTTTTTCTCTTTACTATCTTGAATTGATTCTAGAAGTTTTAATGCCATTTTCATCTAATACTTAATTTTTTCCAATTATTTAATGCCTATTCATATGTGATTATACATTTTTTTTTCTAATTTTTGTACCATACATTAGAAATGCTTCACATAATATCAAGTAGACCAGACAGTTTTTTGTTGAATTAGATGCTTTGTAAACAAAGTGAGTATTTTTAATATTTTGTATCTTGTTTTAAATCATATTATGGAAGAAAGCCTTTATATCTTTTCAGTATTTTCTAGTGAAAATTTTTTTGAAAATTTCATCTGATAATAATGTATTGTAGAATGTTTTAAAATTTGTATACACATTTTCCTTGTTAATGCACTGTAAAATGCTTCATAGTTGTTGGTTTCTGTTAATAAATTGTAGGCTTTTGCTAATGTTTATAGTAAAATGGTCTAGAAAGCTTCTAGTAAAATAGTCTAGAAAGCTTCTAGTTCGGGTATGCCATCTACTCTTACATAAGTTTTGAATGTGTGAATTATATGTTATAACTTTATTCTCAAGAATTATTAATACAATTTTAAAATTTCTCAATATCATGACCAAGTTATTTAGTTAGGAATTTAACATTTGATATTATACAATGTATTGTTCACATTTTATAGTAACTGATCATGACTGCGATTATATGTATTGATGCATATTGATATGTAATTAAAATTAGTTACAAATTGAATTAGATAATTGCTATTATAAATTGATTTTAACTTTTACAATGTCATTTTTTAAAAATATTTATTAAGAGAATAAATATAATCCAAATATATTATGAACTTAGTAAAATCTAAAATGTCAATGGTATATGCTTTTTGTTACACATTTCATTTATATCAACTTTATATCAAATATCAACTTTAAGAAACTTGTTTGTTGTATAATAAATATTTTAATTTAGATAATTCATTTTAAGATACGTCTAGTCTGGTAGGCATTATGACAGAGTTTTCCATTGTTAAATTGTATTTGATATTTGAAAAATTTTTTAAAAAAAATTATAGTACATTTATATTATATTTATCGTAACATTTATAAGTTGAAAATAGATTTTATTATGAATTCTTTTTTCTATTCTTTCTAAAAAAATTTAGCAATCATTTCTACAAAGATTAATTATAGTACAAATTTTATTGTAAATGTTTTGAAAATTCCAGGGGAAAAAAAGCGTGTAATCTATATTTAGTTCATTTTTTATAAATTTTATTGAATTATATATGTCATTATATAATTCGATAAATTTTAATTATAGTACAAATTTTGTTGTAAATGTTTTGAAAATTCCAGGGAAAAAAAAAACATATTATCTCATTTTTTATAAAATTTATTGAATTATGTATGCCATTATTTAATCATAAGGTTTATTAAAACCATAAACATTTTGTTTTCTTTTAAACGAATGTGTTATTGAAAGTGACGTTTACTTTAATTTTATTCTTCAAACATGATTTTAGTATGAAGAAATCTTAAAAACATATATAATTCTTATCAAACGTTAAAAATTTTATAAATGATGAACAAATTTTAATGTTATTAATATTTTTAAACTATTATCAAAATTGTGATTAAATTGCTAAAATAATATATTTTATATAGCATATAATCCAAATTCAGTTTTTTTCTATAAAGAAGATTAAATTTGTTGATTAATTCTTTTTAATATTAGATTAAAAATTGCTGTATATGCTTCAAAAAATGGACATTTAGCATTTATATTATCATTTATGTTTTACATTCTTTTGTACAAAAATGTCTAGAGGACATGCATAAATATTCATTCTTCTGGTATGTTTAAAAATTTCTTTGTAAACTTTCAATCACATCTGACCAGAAAGCAATTGTTTTGCAATTTCTCATATATATTTCTAACTTTCTATTTCATATATTTTCTTTATTTTATTTTTATACCTAAGTAGTTAACAATACTTAAATTTACTTTCTTAAACATTCATTCTAAGTTTACTTAAATTATTATTTTAATATGTAAATAAAACACAATGTGAAAAATTAATATATGTCAATAATGTTGCCCTAGGCAACGCTTGGTCATATTCAGTTCTGTTTTATTTTGTTTATCAGATTTAAGTTCTATTTTAAGTTTTGTTGTCAGATTTGTTTTAGAAAGGAAAATATACATTATTTAAGTGCAAACCTATAAATATCAGTAAAAATGTGTGTATCAATTGTTTTTTTTTTTTTTTTTTTTTTTTATGAAATTATATTTCAGCAATCAAATAACTCAAAATTGTCAAGATTGATGTATTTATTTTTTAAATAATAAGTTTTATTTTTATAGTGGTAATAAAATTGAATCTTCATTGTAAAATGAACTTCACTGTGGAATTGAATTAGTTATTTCAATGTTCTGTTCATAAATTTGTAAAAATCTGCTTTAAATTTTTTTTTAAGTTGATTGTAATCATTATAATTATTATTATTATTTATCTAAGATCACTCTGTAAAGATACTTTTTAAAAATTGTTTAATATTTTTTAAAATATATAGTTTAACTATTTGTTATTAATTTTATTTTTATTCTATTCATTTTTCAAGAAATGCCTTTAAAATTTATGAAAAGCACATATTTTATATTAAGGCATAATTATATCATTTTATTTAGCTTTATTTAATGTTCTCAGTAAAAAATTGTATGTATATCTTCCATATTGAGTGTTAAAATAATATGTTATTTTTTAATTTTAATGAAACATTTTATTAAATTAACTGTTACGCAAAAATACGTAAATTAAGTATTCAGTATTTCTAGATTACTGTATCTATTACTATAGATTTTCTGTGTACTTAGCAATTTTTATGCAGACTAATAAACTAGAATATTCACTGTTAAAAATAAATTGCCTACAATTTATTCACACGTATAAAACATTAAAAAAGAAGCATCCATTTAAAACACTAAATTGTTAGAAGAAATCAAATATTTGGTTACATAAGAAATTTTTCCTGGAATTTTTTTTATTTAAAAAAATTCCAGGAAAAATTTCTTATGTAAAATTCTCCATTTTATACTAGTGCTTACATTATATTTTTAAGTAAATGTAATTGATTTTATACATAGAAATGAAAAGCGCAAAAAATAAAAATTGTGTTCTATCCATTGTATGTTCAATCTGCAGCTTATTTTTTTTTTATTTTATTTTTTTTATTTATTTATTTTTTTTTTTTTAAACAAAATTGCTTAAATCTGTTGTAAAACCATATTCTGAAAATCTGACTATCTAAATTCAAAAGGTATAAGTAATGTTAATTTCAGAAGAATGTCAGAAATGTCAAATGAAATGAAAATAAAGTAAATTGTGGAATAATATGTTTCTCTACTGCAGTTCTATGATAAAAAAAATTATTCTGTTACACTTAAATATTAATAATGTATTAATTTTAGAACACTTACATAGAAAATCTTTCAAATACTAAATTATTTTTGAAATAAAAAAAATGGCTGTTTTCATCATTGAAACAAATGCAATCAAAATTATTTTTTATTTGCTGAAAGACTTGTTTGTAGTATATTTAGTACACAATAAAATTTTAGACATGTTAAAAAAAAAAAAAAAAAGTCAATATTGAATATATGTATGGTACTATTTTCTTAATGCAACTTCTGGTTTAGTTTAATCATATTTCTAAATCGTTTAAAGTTATTTGGAATTTAGTATGTATTTACAATTTTTTAAAGATTTTATTTTCTTTGTTTATATGATAGAAATACTGATTAAACATTTGTTAAAGATTTTTTGTTTTGACTAAAAGTAAGAAAATAACTAAAAGTATTAAGTTTCCTTAAAATGTTATATATATGTTTTTTAAACCAAGTGTTTTGTGTCTTGTTAAGTGCTAAATTGATAACTGAATGGTTAGTGTTATGTACTTGAGTTTATGATTTCAATTACCAACTCAAGAATGACTGTTCATATTGGTTTGGAATTCGCTTAAAATTGTAGATTCTTGTGTTGAATTGGTTCTTGTACCCAAAAAATTATTATAATACAAGAACCAAATCGAGTCAGACATTATATACACCTAATGAGTGTTTAATTTTTGAATTAAAAATTTTTTCATTTGCAAACAATAAGTTATTAAATTTGCTACTTACATGTGAAATTCTTTTATAATATTAATAACAAAAATTATTTAAAGTTATCAAATTTCTATTCATCCTTTTTATTTTTTAAGAATTTTCATTTTTGTAAATTATTTTGCATTAAAGAAACTTTTATTAATTAAAATCTCTTATTAAAGGTGACTTTATAAATAAAGAATCATTTTCTATTGCTTAGACAAAAATAATTGTTTTAACTACAATTTTTCTTTCTTAAAATACTTCATTCATTTCATTATTTTATAATGTTAATTTAGAATTGTTTCCGTCAGAAATAAAAATTTAAATGATTATTACCGATTTATATATAATTTTTAAGCATAATTCATGTGGTTTATTACACGAGTTGCAAAAAATCAGGTTTTAAGTTTACTATTGAATGAAAAGATACAAGTAATTATGAAACATGAACTCGTAACATTTAACTGCTATATAAATGGACAAAATAATGAACAATTTCAGTAATATTCAAATTTTATTTTGAAATTCAAATTTAAAGCACTTAAGATGATAAATTTCATTTTCTAAATCTTTTAAATATTGAAAAGTAGTTGTCTTAATAATGGTAAAATTGATATTAAATTTTTTTTGGGAATAAAACTATTTTATTTCAAAAAAATATCAGAATGTTTTTTTTTTTTTTTTTTTTTTTTTTTTTTTTTTTTTTTTTTTTAAACAAGAACTTTGTTTATCATTTCAGCTTTTTAAATTTGGAAAATTTGGCACTAAATATTTTGATGAAAGGAAAGAGATAATGAAAATAAAATTGCTCTGTTCATGTCTTAAAGAAATACTAAAAGGGAAATTTCATAAATTCAAAATTTATTTGTACTGTATACTTTTTATATTATTATCACAATCATTTTGACTATCTGTTGGAGAAATTTTCTAATAAATATATAATTAAAATCTTTTTAAATGTACTAGAAATTACACTTTAAAATTAAAATAAATTACTTTCTAGCCTTTATTAATTTTGATAATTAATCTTTATTTGTATATAGTTGATTTATAGTATACAAAATAAGTGTATATTTTTCAATTATTAAAATCTAAAATTATGAAACCTTGTTAAAATTATTTTACAAATCCATATAATAACTGTTTTAGTTATATTATGGTTTATTTTAAAACCAAAGTTATATATTTAAGAAGATTTAGTGTCTTAGGTTATTTATTATGTTACTTAAAAAAATTTATTTTATTGAACAAATTATTTGTATATATTGTATGCAAAAATAATAAATCAAAATATTATGCAATTTTATGTGAAATAAGGAAACAATCTTATGTTAATTTCATAATTTTCAAAGTAATTCTTTCTAATATGGTATTCTAAAAATGCTAAATTGTTTGTTTAAATGTTATGTGATATACTTTTTATTTTAATGTATCTTTGTGTTTGTATTTACTAAAATATTTATTTTGTTGATGAGAATTCTTTTCTCTAAAATATAACTTTTTCAGATATTTCTCAAAGACAGAAGATTCCTTTTAATATTTCCCAAAGTGACATTCCTTCGTTTGTTTGCTCTTATTGCCCATATTCTACACCACACAAAGGAAATTTGAAGTTACACATGGTTGTTCACACGAAAGAACGCAGATTTGCTTGTGATGTTTGTTCAAGATCATTTAGTTTGAAAGGAAATCTTAAAGTTCATATGCGTCTTCATTCTGGAGAACGTCCATATGAATGCAAAATATGCCATAAGAAATTTGCGCAACATGCTGGTTTGCTTGGACATCATAGTAGAAATCATTTTAATGAACAAAAACTACTCCAACAATTTAACAAAGTATAAAATGAAGCCAAATGTATGCTTTGTTCAGTAAATATTTAGTTTATTAATAGACTGACAAAATCATTTTGATTTAATAAAATTAGTATGCCACAATGATTTTTATTGAAATATATGCCTTAAAAAGTGATGTGATATTAGCAAGTAAAGTTTTAAAAATTTTAATAACTCTCCCCATCTTTTAAAATTTATTCCCTTAATCCTCTTTACAAGTCTCTTTGGAAATCTTCTTTATTAATTTCTTTTCCTTTTATTTATGTCAGTGATTCTTAACCACTATGGCATGGAATTTTTGTGTGCCACTAAACTAAGTCTTATAAGTTTATATATATATATATATATATATATATATATATATATATATATATATATATA
>JAPDSC010041774.1:138890-161089 GCA_026290005.1 Latrodectus geometricus
ATATATATATATATATATATATATATATATATATATATATATATATAGTAAAAATTATGATGCATTTTTTTACTGTTTATAAAATTAGTATAAATCAAAGCAAAGTACTCTGTAAAAAAACAACAACTTGTTATTATAGTTAAGTGTCATATTTTTTACAGTTAAAAAATGATTTTATCTTTGATAACTGTGCCCTTTCATAAAATGAAATATTTGCTTCATGGGAAGAAATTTCAAGAGTTTTCATTATCTGCAATTTAAATTTTCTACGTCTTATTTTTGTGAATTTGGATTTTCCATATTAACCAACATAAAAACAAAAAAAGGGTTAAGACTGTTATTTGTAAAAAACAATATAAGAGTAGCATTGTGTTATGTTTTTAATAAATGAAATTAATAAACAACTAAATATAAACGAAAATGTAAAAAAAAAAATCAACTTTCTAATCTTAAATTTATTATTAAAAGTATTCTTATTATTACATAATAACTACTCCTTTAATAAATATGCTGTTATTTTTTGTAGTACATATTATATTATTTTACATTCAAAATTATCATGAACTATTATATGCAGTGTATTATAGCTATCTTCTAAACTTATCTTTTTCTTTGTGCCAAATTTAGAAATTATCAAAAGTGTACCATGAAAAAAAAATGTTGATAAATGCTGATTTATATAATACAAATAAATAAAAATCTTATGAAGAGTTTTAATTGTACAAATACAAAAAACTTACATTGAGAAATTGTTGAAAATGTTCATAGCTATTGCAAAAAGTTTCTTTTAACATGCCATGCAATTCAATATTTGTTTTCACATCATTATTATATTTTTACAATACATTGCATTATTATAGTTTACTTTATGAATAAAATATAGCATTTGAGTCATGTTGTTTCTGATGCCCATCTGGTTTAATTCTACATCAGATTTATTAGCCCCTCAGATCTCACATAATCAAGAGATTCACGAGAAAATCATCTGTGGTAAATCCCTGACACAAAATGCTAGTTAATCAGGCTAGCATTTACACAAAAAAGGTCTAAGGGCTAGCCTGATTAACACTGCATTTATAACAGGTTGGATAGTGCTTCTGTTTCCCATCAAATTTTAGGCTAAGAAGAGGGTTACTGGCAAACCTAAAATACCTAATCTGGTCAACTCTCTATAACCCTTGAAAGTAGTGGAACGGCCCAGATTTTTCTTTTGCAAATAAAATGCAAATCAGTGTAGGTGAAAGCAACATCAGTTGGAGAACTAGCAGCTCCCCTTTTAGCCAGGATGTCAGTCTTCTCATTTCCTTGAATATTAACATGAGATGGATCTACTGCAAATGTATGCAGTGGGTACCGGATGGTAATCAAACCGATCTCAATAGTGAGCAGCTCAGAGTTAAAAACTGAACAATGGTCAAGATTTCTAAAAGAAATTTCCTCCTCTGCATCACCAGGATAGCAGATGAAAACACCACTACCTGCACGATGATGCACATCCTTACTGCCTAGGGTACAAATAATTAAGAGGCATCATCAAACATGCTGCTATCCAAGGCTCAACAATCTTAAGTAATTGTTGTCTACGTAGGATAAAAGTTTGGGGTGAAAGAATGCAAAAGAAAGGCCATTAGAGAGGTTGAGAGAGGACCTAATGGAATGAGGTTCAACAGTGTCAGCCAAAACATCCATAGGTAGAGGGCTTGAAAAAGAATTATCTCTTTTAGTCTTTGATTACTTTCTCAGAATTTAAGGTAATTTTTGCAGTGCTGTGAAGTACCCCATAACTGATAAGCTTATTGAAATATTTTCCTAAAAACAGCGCTCTACATATGTACAGCATCTGATGGTCAGATTTAAAGAGGAATATCTTTGGGGAACTATTTCACAGGCCTGTTACAATCCTGCCAGCACTCAATTGAACTCTTTCCAACTGCTCCAAATTCTTGGCGGAAGCACAGAAAAAGGTTTGCCATCTTTGTTCGAAGAGATCATACTTTATTCATAAGAAGGCTATAATTTATAGAGATATAGTTTTTTCCCCCCCTTTCTTTCTTGAAAGAATATGAAATGTAACACCTAATGGTATTCAATAATCTCTTCCGAAAAATATTAAACTTCTTATATCTACTGTAAATTTAAAATTAAATAGCTTTAAATTAGTAAATTTGGGGGGTGGAATGCATTTATATGAAAGACTGTTGAACCAGTCACAAATTCTATAATAAATTGTCAGGTTTGCTGTGATTAGCAATCTGATCTTAAAGTTATTAATTTATTGGTTCAAATTTCACCTCAGAGTGTGGATGTTTCTTGTAGTTTGAAACCCACTTATAACTGGAAATATCATCATTAAATAAACTTAAATTGTTAATCATTGTCACAAATATTAATCATTGAGTGGCAAACAGATTAAACTAAACTAAATAATCATTAAATTTTGCCTCCAGTGGTGTGTATTACATAATTATATATCATTTAAACTGTATGTAAAATATAAGTTGAATAAACTATAATTTTGACTGTCACAAATGTATAGTTTCTCAAATCATTTGACACAAATAAGTTTACTATTTAAAATTGATAACTGCTCTTATACTTCTAATCTTTTATGATGAAAGAGTATTAATAGTATTGATACAACTTTAAACTGTTTACTGATTTTTGTAATTACCAGTTCTTAAAATTGGATATGTAACATTGATCATTCTACTTTTTGATAAGGAGTGTCAAATAGCATTTTTGTGCTAGTAACATTATAAACTTTGTTATGATTTTGTGGATATATCATTTTATTTAATTTTTGAAAATGTAAAATGGTTGTGAAAAAAAAGTATGTTTTTTCTGTTTTTTAAATTTTAAGGTTTTTTAAAATCTTAGTTTTATATTTAGCTTGAATAACTTATGCATATTTTGCAGCTATTTTTTATTATATTATCTGATTACAGTTGTCCATTACTGAAATTTTTTTATTAAAATATTTGTTAAAAAAATTTTTTTATTGAAGTTTTTATCCATTTGTATTTTTCATTTATAGTTTTTATTATTGAATCAGAGTAAATCAATTGATACTCACTCACTACAGGAAGGCATTTATTATTTTTAATATCTGTGTATTAGGAATTGATTGATAAAAAATTATTTTTTATCAGTCAATTTCTAATACACAGATATTAAAAATAATAAATGCCTTCCTGTAGTAATTTAACTATGGTAAGCCTTAACCTGTGTACGTAATAAGGTAGATTGTGATTTTGCTACTATATTTTAGCATATAAATATGATATCAGGTTATAAATAATTTTTCATTTTTCAATCACTTCAAAATGCATTTTCAGATTCTGATGTATGCTACTATTTTTATATTGCATAATAAAATATGTACTTTTTTGTATAAATGTACATCTCATCCAAATATAAACTGTGTTTATATTCTTTAACTCCTTAAGCGGTTTGCTCAAACAGTGTATGTGCTATCTAAAATTGCCGCCTGCATGTCATTGATATTTTCTCCTTTCCTTTTATTGTTTGTTCTTATTTTTCATAATAAGAGACTGTTTAGTATTAATATTTTTCAACAAATGGTATGGCATGTCCATGTGACTGAAATGCTTTTCATCCAATTTTTTCTTTGAAATTTTTGTTCTACTGTATTTAACAATTGTGAATTTAAAACATTGTTTTTTTATGGGAGTTATGGATGGAATAAACAGTGAAAATACTTTCTTGTTAGATAATAAACTACATTCTGATACAGTTACAGATATTTCTTCCAATTATTTTAATTATTCATCAAATGATTTGTGCAGTGAGCTCAGCTCTGATGAAGATTTCAGTTCTGCAAGGATTTTCACTGAGGTTGATGTGAAAAATTCACCTGCTCTGTGTCTTCGATTTAAATCTACTGGTATTCCTTCTTTGCACATACAATTTGGCGATACTTCTGATGTTTTACAATTTTATGAAACATTCATTGATTCTTCCCTGATAAATAAAATTGTGGAAGAGACAAATATGCTTCAGAAAAGCAAACATTTAAGGGTTTTTGTGTTCTAAAATTGTAAAATGAAAAATGTTGTAAAAGCAATGAAATTGAATAAAAAATTCTAATTATTCATATTCTATTAAGTATAATACTTAATTATATGTAATAAAGAATATACCTTTTTTGGAAGCATTTCTGGTAAAAAAAAAAAAATTGGCTGCTTAAGGGGTTAACTTTTCTGAAATACAGACAAAATTTATGAAATTTGCAAAGAAATTTTAAAGAAACTATTTATTTTATTGAAATATATATAATGACAATTTGTTTTTTTTTTTTTTTTTCCTTCCCCCAAATTGATTATAATCCATAATATTATATCAGTTTATAATTTTTCCTTACATTTTAGTTGTTAGATCTTGTTTCAGTTGGTCTCTTTATGTGTATCCATCAAAATTTGAGCAAATTAGTTCTGATTACAGATTTGTTATAAGTTTCATAGATTTGAAGTTGGCACTTATAAAATGAAGCATTAATTTCAAAAATTTACTTTTTAATTAATATTTCTATCTGATCTGTACATATTATTATTGACAAGTTCTTGCAACTAATAAGAATCAGTCATAAAATATTTAATGCTGATAAAATTATAGTAAGGTTTTGATTATGCAGTGCTAATTGAAAAACAAATATTCTCTACTAATTATTCAAATTATTTCATTTTTTAATTAATCATTTTATATTATGCATTCTTAAAAATTATGTGTTCTTATTGTAATATAATAAACGTTTTTTACCTTACATATAATTTTTGAAATTAAAGAAAATATTATTGTTTTAAAGAAAAGTTATGCCTTAAAAAGTTGTTTTAACATTTTAATGTCCTTTATAATATATATAATTTCAAGTATAACGGTTGGAGAAAATGTCTGGCATAAGAACAACACGAAAAATATCACTATGGAAATATATTTTTTTAAAAAAAGATGATATTCAAAACAATTATAAGCATTATAGAATTCTCAATTTTTCAAAATCAAAATTTGAATTATACAGTGTTTAATATTTTTCAATCAAATATTTGTTATTTTACATAAAAGCATTTAAATGAATTTATACATTCTAATCATTTTTTTTAATTCAGACTTCATGTGGCTATCAATTTCTTTTTAATACTTTAGACTTTATCACAAAATAGTTTATTCACTAATGTTTCACATAATGAAAAATTTTTTTATACAATGACAACCCAATCGGTATATATACACACACACATATGTGCATTTTAGTCTATTTGTTTTAGGTTTTGGCATATATTATTCTTATGCAAAGTCTATCAATAATTATCTTACATATCCAATTAAATATATTATTATATAATATTATTAAGGCTAGTATTAATTAAAAATTTTTTGAAATTATTCCGGAATTTCAGTTTAAAACAAAGTATGAAGGAATGTAAAGTCACTATAAAAATAACTTGAGTAATAATGAAACTATAACTATTATAATTAATTTTAGTTGAGGCTGTAAAAATTTTTAACTTTTATATCATTAAGTTATTTTATCTTCAGTAATTTTGAATCTCATAAAATAATTTAGAACTTTTTATCTCACAAAAAATGAAGTGATAGTTTATATTAGTTGTGCCTTATTAAATGCCCGTAAGAAGTATTAAAAATTCTTTGCATTGTGAAATTGTTGTGATTGATGTGCGTATTTTTTAGGATTATTATTGTATAAATATTATTTCATTTTTGTAATGTATAATGTATTAAAATGTATTAGAAAAACCATTAAATATACTTTTTATTCATTGAGAGAGTATTCATTTCAAAAGCTGACATTTTTTATTAATAACTTAAAAATTTACTATTATACAATACTAATTTTGTTTTTATATATTTATATTCGTGTTATGTAATATAAAATAAGATATTCAAGTCTAACAAAATTTTAGCTTTTTTGAAATATTTGAAGTGAAGTTTTATTGTTAACGTTCAATAAAAGACCAAAAAAAATTAACACTGTCATGGTCAATGGTTTGGAAGCTTGGTAATTAAAACCTTTCTTGATATATACTTCTTATTTTCTTACTAAGAGACTTATTTTCTTCAATTACATTTAGTTTCTTATAATGCAAATATGTTTTATATTTGTTTGTTCATTCAATAATTCTATTTCTTAGCTATAAAAACTAGTGTATTATTTAAAGTTTTCAAATATTATTTATTGTGCCATCAATGAAATTTAAGTATATTGTGAAATTAAACTAATTTTAGTAAAAAAAAATTTTTTTATTTTATTTTATTTATTTATTATTTATTTATTTATTTTATTTTTTATTTATTTATTTATTTATTTATTTTTTTTGCAAAGATTTTGATGTAAGAGGATTATTAATCATAGTTTTTTGATAAAAGAGTGAGAAATATTTTATTAACGATGTTTTTCCAATATTTCATTTTATAGTTTCAATGTCTTAAAAATATTTCTACTTTATGGTTAGAGCTAATTTAATTAATTAAAAGAAAATTTAGTTCAACTTATCTTTCCTAGTTAATCTTCTCATTTCTGATTAATAGAAATTAATATAATGTTCATGCTCTGACAACAATACTTGATTCTTATCAAAATATTAAAAGCCTTTATTTTCCAAAGTTATAGTTGCATTTTAATTAGTCACCTTGTTTATGTAATTCTATTTAACATAGTTAAGTTACATTTGAGTGCTATGATGTGCAGTGACATTTTCTTTAATAGCTAGACTATTTTAGTCATTTTTGTTGTATATTTATTTCCATTTTACTTGTGTTACTCCAAACTTTGTCATTTAAATTGCTAGATCACAGATTCTTTTAACTCACAGAACACATTTAAACCATGATGTGAAAGCTATTAAATCTTCCTTCCAGTATTACCAATTTAGTAAAATTACTGCAAATGATTTGACCATAAACTTTACTGGATGTAGTCTGGTAACTGTCTATGATGCATGTAAAACTGTTGATGAAATTTTCATTTTTGAATAAAATTGTGTTCACATTTTTTGAAGGGCTTAAAAGTAAATCTGAATAGTACATTTGAGAAATAATTTATTTTGTGTTGCAGAAATTGCTTTTAAAATTTTTATTTATGTTTTATGTGAAGAATTTCTTGTGAATATTTTGTATTTGTTTTTTCTTTCTGGTGGCAAAGATAGGAACCCAATTTGGTGTGACTGCTTTAATGAAATTCATGTTTTGAAGAAAATATAAAACAGCCAATTTGTCTTAAAGAGGATATTTTTACAGTAAAATTTTAATTTCTTGCATTTAAATAATGTCATCCAAATTGCTTATTATGCAATTTCGGGTATATTTTGATAATTAATTAAGCCTTTTTTTTCCAATTATAATTTTATATATTTTAAATGCTTAATACAATTATTACTTAATTTTTACATTAATTAAAGATATGAATTATACATATATGTTTTAAGATTTATAACTCAACACTTTTTTAAATGTCATGCTTTTAATAGCAAAAAGAAGTTTTTTTCTTTTTAGCTCATACAAAATTTTATGTGCCTGTAAAGGCATAGTTTAAAATTAATATAATAGATTGTCTTATGTATGTATATATACATTTATTTAAATTTACAGTGTGTAATACTTTTTTTCAGATTCTGGTCTTTTGTCAACATTTCCAACTTTATCTAAAGATGAAAATGGCATTTATTCATGCCCCTTTTGCAGTTATACTTCACCTTTTCAAGGAAATGTAAAAGTACATTTAAGAGTCCATACTGGTGAAAGACAGTATACCTGTCAAATGTGTTATAAATCATTTACCCAAAAAGCTCATTTGAAGACTCATATGAGAATACATTCTGGGGAACGACCTTTTAAATGTAATCTGTGTGGCAAGAAATTCATTCAGAAAGTTCATTTTCGTATGCATCAAGTAAACTCACATAATATAATGACTATTTAAGGAATATTTTAAAATTTACTGGAAAGTTAGCTCTCATATCAAGCGTTAAAGCAGTTGAAGACTCTTTATATTGTAATCTTTTTTCTATCAACTATTTTTATGTTTTCCTTATCATTTTAACTTTTGTGAATAAAATTGCATTTATTCATGTTAGTGCCATGAAGTTTTAAATTATTTCATTATTGAAGAAAACAGTAAAACTTCTTTATAAAATTTGGATTTTGTAAATTTGGAAAAAAACTATTCTTTTTAATATTTTATTATAATATTTTTAATTTGTTATATTGCTAATAGATGATAAAAAATAATTTCATCTGAAAAATAATTTTTCTTTAGTGAAAATAATATAACTTAAAGAAACACATGAGTCTGCTAATAATTTTATAACATAGGAATAAATTTTTCTGAAATAACTTAATAATTAACAAATAATTTTTATATAATTATTAATAAGTAGTTGTATATTATATTTTATCTTTTATTATTCAGTAAAATAATACAGTCAAAATTATGAATTATTTATTTTAATATTATTACGACAAAACTTTAAACATAGAAAAAATCCTTAATAATAAAAAAATCCTTAATAATAAAAAAATCCTAACTATTTTATTTTGTAAATATTATTGAATAATTTTATTTCATACAAATGGTGTGGTGGGAAATTTGTATGAAAAATTCATATCATCTAAGAACTCCTAAAAGTTATTATTTTATGATGCATATGAAGACATTGAGAGATAAACTTGAGGTTGAAACCTCTACTTCAAAGGTGTTTATATAAGATTAAAATTATGATTCTTAAGATCACAATAAATATTAACAGATTATCATTTTAAGATTACTAAAATTTTGAAGAGTATTGTTGAAAATATTATAGTGTAAGGGAGTAATTCTTTCAAATTTCACTCTAAATATCTCATTGATGTCTTGAATGCTTTAAAAAGATAACATTCAATGAAAGTTCATTGGGTAATGATAAAAGCATTAACATGATTGATGTCATAGTGATTGGTATCCTAAAATTGTCACTGATGATGAAAATATTTTTTGGTATGGTTAAAATGTTTTGAATTCATTTAAAAAATAAAAATTTTGATTCTAAACAATGATATTTAAATTTAATAATAATAATCATATAGTCAAAGTATGTATTTCATCATTATCTTTGGAAAATAAACATACTAGTATTGCCACTTATTTTTTTTTCTTCGATAGATTTTGGAATGTTTTAATAAATTATTGTCAGATTTATAGATTACAGACAATTAAAAATAAATAATTGCATTATAAAGTGAAAACACAATAATAATGGAGTCAAGATTTTAAATCCTTCCTTATAAAACGTTAGTTAATAATTTCACATTCACAACATTTTTCTATGTATGTGCTTCTAAGTTTGTAATGATTTCTGTTATTTGATTATAAAAGATTTTTGTTTATGAAGCATTAATCCTAATAGTTCAAAATACATTCTTTACAAAATATTTATGAGATTCTGTTATGATAATACAACTTTCTATTCTAAATGTATTCCATATTTAATATTTCTATATCTCTAAAAATTTTTTTTTTATTTCTTTAATCAAACTGTCAGTTAGTATTGTTATCATTCTATTTCTAGTATTTCATATTTGTATAAAATTTTTAAATTTCAATTTTATTTCTTGGGTTATATGAAATTACAACCTCATATATTATTCAATTTTTTAGCAATTATATTATTTTTACTAATATAATAAAATATATTTATTTTTAATGATTTTTTACTGTAAAGAATACAACTTTTTAAAATTTCATTGTAATTTGAACTTTGCATTTCATGTTATTTTGATGACATATTTGTCAGTACTCTGGATTTTAGTTGAATTTAATTACCTCTCCTAGTTGTTTCAGCATTTCTATGATGAAGTGTTTTGAATAACATTTCCTGATCTCATTCAAATTATAATATACAAATTATGTTGCAAATAACATCACAGCAGAAACTGGCAATAAAAATGATTGACCTTATTAATTGTATATCTTATGTGGAGATTTTTTTTTTAAAGAAAATTGGTTTCTTAATGATGATACCATAAAAATCATTGATGACCTTAACCATAAATAATTTAGGTTGGGTATCTTGAGAATGATACTAAACAATTATATCAAACAACTTCCCCCTGTACTTATTATGTAAAACATTTTTTTTAATTATGTCCTTCAGTTGGCTCTTTTGAGCTTACAGTCTTGCAACCTAATATAAAAATACTGTATCTCTAAAAGGGAAAAGCGTTTTAAATGAAGGGTAATCGTGGACAGACTACTAGAAATAAACAAAGGCTGTAGCAGATTTAGCGTTACCCCAGGTGCATCAACAAAAATACCTGCTATTCTACACCCCTTGGTTTATAACAAGTGTAGTGTAATATCTACATTTGTAAAATACTTTTCGGACAATAAAGTTAAAAATTTACTTCTTCCCATGATTGAAGACAAATGCAACTGTTTGAAGCATGTTTGTTTTTTCAAAACCAACTCGGTAGGTATTGATAGTTTTAAAGTTTGACTCGTAATTCACAAGACCTAATACTATGTGATAGTACCTTAAATAATAACAAAATTAATAAATTTTATTTATTAATTTTGTTATTATTATTTAAAATTTATAAATTAATAAATTTTATTTATTAATTTTGTTTGTTTTATTGTGTTTTACAATGTTGTATAGATATATATATATATATTTATCATTTTTAGATTTATAGTTATTTTTGTTTTCTTCAGTAACTAAAGATGATTTTATACAGTTATGTTGCTTTCTCTGTAGCTATTCTATTAGCGCAAGGTGGCATATGAAGACTCATTTGAAAATTGTTTTTTTATTTTTTTGTTTTTCATATGTTAAAGTCTTACAATTTATGTTTTCCATTTTACAATAAATTTTGTTTTACCACTTAATAAAAATTGTTTAAATTCTTTATTTACTGTGTTGATTTTTAATTTTAAATTTCTTGTTTATTAGAAGGCATCAAAGTTATATTGAAATACACAATTCATCTCGCTGTTTAACAACAGTTTTATTGTGTGTTACAATGCTATAGATTTTTATATTTTCATCATTTTAAGATTTATAGTTATTTTTGTTTCTTCAGTAACTAAAGGTGGTTTTATACAGTTATGTTGCTCTCTCTGTAACTATTCTATTAGTGCAAGATGGCATATGAAGACTCATTTGAAAATTCACAATAAAGAGAAACCATATTAATGTGAAATCTGTCAAAAAACTTCACATTAATTTGGTTTCTTTTTTTTTCAAAAAAAAAAAAAAAAAAAATACGTTGAAAATTACTTTTATGACTCAAATTATTAATAAGAATAAATTTAAAATTCAATTTAGGACATTTAGTAAATTAGTCTTAAATTTAAAATGTATAACTTATTTTAGATGTAGAACAAGATTATAATTAAAATAACTTTGCTTGTGAGGACTTTTTTTCTTATTTTTTAGTATTTCTGAATTGCTATTAAATAAAATCTTTATAAAAAATTGAACTTTTCAAACAAAATGCTTCAAAAAGGATTTAACTTAATTTCACATAAGAATTGCCACTGTATTGCTGTCAATTTTTTTTGCATATACAAATTATTTTTATTAGTTTAGATTCTCTTGTAAGTAGCAGCGAATTAAAAATAAATTTGGTTGTGTATATTAATATATTTTTAATTTCTACCAATTGACTTTTGAGGGATCAAGCCGAGTTTTGTAATCCTAAAATTATTCACTATTGAAATTCAAAGCGTTCAGTATTTATGTGTTATTTATTGATTGAATAATTTAGTTGGAAAATTGCTTTTAAACTTGTGCAACTATGCCACATTTTAATTATTCATCATTAATAATTTTTTATTAGTTTATTTGAATTTTAAAAGAGTATACTGAGCTCATTTCCTTTAATTTTATACACTTATCCATTTCATTTTTTGAATTAATGTTTTCTAAAATATTTAACTTTATCATGTATAAATATATTAACATTTATAAAAATAATTATTCTTTTTCATTTTTTCAAAAGGAAATTGTCACTGAAACGCCTTCATACATGAAATGTCATTTTATTTTAAATAATATTATTTTATTTGGATAATCATTCAAACCTCAAACATGTTTCAACTGTTTATCTCAAAAGATTTTTTAGGTAACTTTAAGGTCTCACATAATTTAGAAGAAATCATCAATCACATTTGATCATAAAGTTACAAAAATAATGTGCTCACTTTTAAAAAAGTAAATAAAATGAGTCTTAAAATTTCTTTTAAAGAATCAAAATCATTATTTTTGTCAAAATAGTTTCTTTTAATGTTACCATACTCTAAAAAGTAGTTTACTTTTTAATTTATGATTAAAGGTTAAAATATATGCTATTAATTGATATTCAAAATGTACGATTGCTTTACATGTATTGCTAGTTTTTAAGGTTTGACTTGTGATTCACAAGATGTTTACTATGCAATTAAACCTATAAATTATGACTTGACAAAACTAACAAATTTTTATTTTGAGCTTATTGCTTATAATAAATTAGATTGAATTTGTTTTATTTTTGTGTATTATATTTTAAGCTTTTACAATTTATGGCTTTCATTTTACAATAAATTTCTTTCAGCCACTTGATAAAATTTTTTTAAATAATATTGTTTTTATATTATAAATGCTTGTTTATTAGAAGTAATCTAAATTATGCTGGAATAAACAGTTACTGCTTCCTAGTAATTTTATTGTGTATTACAATTGCATATGGATATAATATTTTTTTTATTATTTTTAGATTCATCATGGTCGTTTTTATTTTCTTCAGTAACAAAAGATGGTTTTAAGCAATATTGCTGTTCTCTCTGCAGCTATTCAACTATTGTAAAGGGACACATGGAGACTCACATAAAAATTCACAATAAAGAGAAACCATATTGTTGTAAAATCTGTCAAAAGTCTTTCACCCAAAAAGGACATTTAAATCGACATATCAGAATACATACAGGAGAGAAACCATTTATATGTAATATTTGTAAAAAACAATTCAATCAAAGCTCAACTTTAAGATCTCATTTTATATGCTTTCATGCAAAGGACACTTTCTTTTAAAATTGTATTAATATTGTGGAATAATTGCAAATTTTATTACTTAACTTATTTTCTATAATATCAGAATTGAATGAAAATAAACACTTGGTCAATTTGTGTTTTTATTGCACTTATATTTCAGATTGTCTTCTCATGATATTATTATATATAAATATGGTAAAAAAAAATTTGTGTGTGTTTTGTTATATGTTTCATATTATCTAAAATCATTTCTCAGTTTTGAATTTATATGGGAAAGAAAGCATTTTTTTATTGGAATGTTCCTCCGGTTTTCAGCATATTGTATTGATATTTAAAAATTACAAATCAGAATCTAATAATTGTATCTCAATCTATTCATCCTTCACCAATTTCTTTTCCCTGAATATTTTTATTAAATTAATAAAATTTTTCCAGTTATTTACAGAATTTCATACAAAAAAGTTTCTTTTACTTCACTTTTTATATCATTTACTTTTAATTTTTCCTTAATGTTCCGAAATAAATTTTTACTAATATTCTAATTTATTTGAGTGTAACTATATTACAGATATTTATTTATTGAAAATTTAAATTGTCTTATTTTTATAAAATAATTATATTAAATGTCTGTTTTAATATTAAATTTTTTTCTACTTAACACTAAATTTATTTATTATTTTATATTTGCAATTGATTAAAAAAATAATAATAAAATAGAACTACTATTGATTTTAGAGAAAATCATGCATGATATTCAAAATGTATAAAAGTATTGATAGTTTTTAAAGTTTGATATGGTTTACAAGACTAATATATTATTCAAGAGAATCTATAAGTTATTACTTTACAAATCTATTTAAGTTTTATTTTTTAAAATGTGCCGCTTTTTAAATAAATTATGTTGATTTTTGATGCGTTTTATGTTTTAAACTTTCACAGTTATGTTTATCATTTTACAAAAATTTGGTGTAGCTTATTGATGAAATTTGTTAAACTTTTTTAAATAGTGTTGCCATGTTTAATATTTTATATACTTTTTTATTAGAAGTAATCTAAATTGTACTGAAGTACATAATTACTGCTTCTAAATAATTTTATTGTGTATTACGATTCTGTATCGATATAATAAATTGTTTTATTATTTTTAGATTCATCTTTGTCGTTTTTATTCTCTTCGGTTGAAAAAGATGCTTCTAAGCAATATTGCTGTTCTCTCTGCAGCTATTCAACTTTTTTTAGAAGTAGTATGAAGACTCACTTGAAAATCCACTATAAAGAGAAGCCATATTGTTGTGAAATCTGTCAAAAGTCTTTCACCCAAAAAGGACATTTAAATCAACACATCAGAATACACACAGGAGAGAAACCATTTAAATGTGACATATGTCAAAAATGTTTCACTCAAAGTTCTCATTTAAAATCTCATTTGCTCTGCCATCATGCAGGAAATACTTTCTTTTAAAATTTTGCTAACATTATAGAATATTTGCAAATTCAATTACTTGCCTTATTTACCATAGAATCAAAAGTTTATTTTGAATGAAAGGAAACACTTGTTCAATTTGCCTGTTTAGTATACTTGTATTTCGGATTGTCTTTTCATTTATTGGTTAAATATAAATATGATACTAAAGTTTTAAATGTCTTGCAAACTATTTTGCCCTAAACTTTAATGCAGTTATCAATTTTCCTGATTTTGTTGGAAAACTAACCATTTCTTTTTCCTATTTTAAGCATATTTTTCATGTTTAATAGTTTCAAATCAAAATCTGTTTATCGATTCTCAATTGATTCAGCCATCACTAATTTCTTGCCCAAATATATTTTTTAAATTATTAAAAGTTGTATAAGTATTCTCAGAATTTCATAAACTTATATTTTATTCTACTTTATTATTATTATTATTATTTTTTTTTATATTTGATGTGCCAGAGAAAATGGTTGTTATTTTGTATACTTAATGTGTTTAAAAGCAAACTGTTTTGCCACAACTTTATTTTTAAAAAAGTATTATATTGAATAAAAAAAATGCCTAAATATTTATTTATACTTATAGAAAATTTTATTTTTGTCTTATTTTAATAAACTTTTATGTATAAATTATGTCTTTTATTAAAATTTGTTGTTTATCATTAAAAGAAATTATTTTACATTTTAAATTTATTGTATCATTAAATTTACCATTCATTGATAATAAAGTGAAGTATTTTGAATTATGATTATGAGAAACAATAAATATCGATTTTAAAAGTAACTAAATAAACTTTCATATTTTTCTGGAACTTATTTATGTTGTAATTTTCATTTTTGTTTTTCTGTTAAAATACTTACTAATAATGACTTAAATTTGTGCAGGATGTTCCAGTTAAATAAAGTTCTATTTTTAAAGGGTTTTTTTTTTAATTGAAATATGGAGAAAATTACTTTTTTAATGCAAGTTAAAATAAAAAGAAGAAATTTATATTTAAAATACAATAAATGACATTTAATATATGAAAGTCTTAAATTTAAAACTTATTACTTATTTTTAATTTAAAATAGATTATAATTAAAATAATTTTCTTTAAATTTTAATATTTAAGTATATATGTATTGCCATTAAATAAAATGTTTATAAAAAATTGAACTTTTCAAACAAATTGCTTCTATAAAGTAATTAAATAATTTCACATATAGAATTTCCACTGTATTGCAGACAAATTTAT
The DNA here is from genome assembly GCA_026290005.1 of Latrodectus geometricus. NCBI lineage: Eukaryota > Metazoa > Arthropoda > Arachnida > Araneae > Theridiidae > Latrodectus > Latrodectus geometricus. The sequence goes on from JAPDSC010041774.1 coordinate 154,636, forward strand.
TTTACTTATACAAATTATTTTTGTTTGTTTAGATTCTCTTGTAAGTAGTGTACAATGAAAAATAAATGGGGTTGTGCACATTAGTGCATATTTATTTTCTATTAATTGAAATTTGATGGCTCAAGCCAAATTTTGTAATCCTTAAATTATTCACTATTGTAATTCAGAGTATTTAGTATTTGTATGTTATTCATTGATTGAATAGTTTATTTTAAAAATTCTTTTGGACAAATGTCACGATACTACTTAACAATTATTCATCGTTAATTATTATTTATTAATTTATTTGAATTTTAAAAGAGTGTACTAAATTTATTTTCTTTAATTTTATTCAAATATCTATTTCATTTTGTTAAATTAATGTTTACTGAAATATTTAACTTTTTCATGCATAAATATATTAACATTTATAAAAATAATTATTTTCCTTTATTCAAAATGAAATCGCCAGTGAAACACCTTCATACATAAAATATCATTTTTTAAATAGTTTTATTTTATTTGAGTAATCATTCAAACCTGTTTCAACTGTTTATATCAAAAAACTTTTTGGTAACTTTAAGATATCATATAATTTACAAGTAAATCATCAATTACATTCAGTCATAAGTTTACAAAATAATGTCCTAACTTTTAAAAAAGTAAATAAAATCACTTAAAATAATTTGAAACTAACTGTAAATGTTTTAAACAATCAAATTCATTCTTTTTGTCAAAAATAATTTTTAAATTCAACGTATTTCAAAATAGGTTTACATTTTAATTTATGACTTATGGATAAAAAATATGCTATTGATTGATATTCAAAATTCATATTTGTTTTACTTGTATTGATAGTTTTCAGTGTGATTTGGGATTCACAAGATGTGTATTATAAATTATTACACTTAACAAAACTAATAAACTTTTATTTTGAACATATTGCTCATGATAAATTAGATTGAATTTTGTTTATTTTTATGTTTTATTTTTAAAATTCTTTAAATAACATTTTTTTAATTATCTAATTATTTGTTTTTTAGAAATCTAAATGATATTGAAATAAATAATTACTGCTTCTTAATAATTTTATTGTGTATTACTGTTGCATATGGATGTAATACTTTTTTATTATTTTTAGATTCCTCAAGATCGGTTTCATTTTCTGCAATAACAAAAAATGGCTCTAAACGATATTGTTGTACTCCCTGCGGCTATTGGACTGGTGTAAAGGGACAGATAGAGGCTCACGTGAAAATTCACAATATGGAGAAGCTGTATCTCTGTAAATTCTGTCAAAAGTCTTTCACCCACAAAGGAAATTTAAATCAACACATCCGAATACATACAGGAGAGAAACCATTTAGATGTAACATTTGTAAAAGGCAATTCAATCAGAGTTCTAATTTAAAAGTTCATGTGATATCGCGTCATGGAAAAAATGCTGTCTCTTAAAATTTTGTGAATATTGTGGAATAGTTGCAAATTCCATTATACTTGTCTTATTTTCTGTAATATCAAAAACTCATTTTGAATGAAAGAGAACACTTATTCAATTTGCCTTTCTATTACATTCATATTTCATACTGTCTTTTATTATTTGATTAAATCAAAATAAAATTTTGAATGTTTTGCTAACTACAGTTCAAGGTTTGTTTTCTCTCTGTTGTGATCTGATTATCTATGCTATTATTTATAGTTACTTGCGTGAATGGTTGCGTTAGAGTAAACTAGAATCATTGCTTCGAACTTGAAATACTTCATTAGTACTTATGGAGAAAAGTTTATTGTAAACTCCAGCCCCAGTGTTGTCTTGTATTATTTTTTTGAAGCTATTCTAGTTCATAGTATTGCTCTTGTAATATACATAATATTTTTGCATTTAGTGCTGTATCATATTTTGTTTTACTTATCAAAATTGTTTTCATAATTTCCATGGAAAATTCTTAGCCTTTTTTTTAATTTTTTCTATATATATATATATAGTTTAAGTAGTATTTATTGATGTCTAATAGTTTTAAATCAAAATCTGTTTGTCGTTCGCAATTAATAGATCATTGATTTTTCCCTAAATATTTTTCCTAAATGAAAAATTTTTTTTTCTTATTTTCTTTTTATTTATTTAATTATTAATTATATTTATTTTTTGCCAATATAAACCAATATAAAACGGTTTTTTTTCTTTTTTACACATATTAGTTGCTTAGTGGGGATCAATTTGATCACTGGTACTATTTTGGCTCTCCCCCACCCCCCCAAAAAATATATACATATATTTTTTCTAATGGCGGGCACCCTTGAGCAAGTAAGTAACATTTAGCCCATTTTCCGCAACAAAACCGGAAACTGCTACTCATTTTATCGTTACCCAGTGGGCACCTGTGAACCAAGCTACGGAGGTACGAGTAGCATCGCGCACGCCACACCACCACAAACCCGTTTATAGGGCGGGCCACATTCATCCATCGTCTGGGGAAAGAACAAGAAACACAGAGAAAGGGAAGGTACATCCATGCCCGAGCCGGGATTCGAACCCAGGTCCTCCTCATCAGTAGTCAGTTACGCTAACCACTAGACAGGTTGTGCAGCACATATTTATATATATATAACATTGGAATGAAGCACTTATTTTAAAATAATCAAAATTTATATAATTGTTAAGGCTCAGGCGCGAATTCTGAAATGTCGGTTGTATTGTAGCGCTTCACCCACCCAATGCTCTAATCCGAGGTTCTATCGTCGAGCTGGGCTAGATCGACTCGGTCTATCATCTCTTCAGTGGGTAGATAAAACTGAGTACCAAGCATGCTTGGAAACTAAACACTAGTGGTTAGGTTGATCACCTAATCGAAAGATATTTCTTGCATTCCAAGCCTAATTTGGCATGAAAGCAGGCATAGGCACTATAGGCCTTGGCTCCCATATGGACTGTTATGACACTGAGTTTAGTTTTTTAGTCAGTAAAATAATCGGACTTAAGGTAATTTATAATGAGTTAAAAAATTAATTATTTTACTTATATGTTTTAAAAAAAACTTACAAATTTTAATAAAATAGTTTTATAAGTAATGTGTTTATTATTAATAAAGTTATCTGATATATTAATTATATTGCATACATTTTCCTTGCGTTTGATGAAGCAGAGCAGTCAGCTCATCACAGCAAATTTTTCTCGTTCTAAATTAAAAAAAACACTAAGACACTTAGGAACTACTTTGAAATACCCCTTAAATCGGAAATTTGGCGACATTTTTTTCACACCAACCCAAAATATCTGTTTTTGGCGCCTTTTTTCTCGCCAAGATGAATTCTCGCTAAGTACAAATAATTAATACATAAAAAAACTTTAAAAAAAAATAACTCAAAAAATGGTACAAAATGCAAGAAAATACTAAATTTGGCAACAGCAAAAACTTAAAAGCTGAAAAAACCTAAATTAGCAACACAAAAATAAGAAAGAGCAACCCTAAAAAGTCCGTAGGTAGTGTCGGATTTGGCGCGTAATTTTTTTTGGGGGGGGGGATCAAAGTTGTTCCGATACTTAAGCAATCTTATCCCATGGATGAATTTAAATATGTCAGCATTAATTTGAATTTCCTGACTCAACTACAGTGGTTCTCAAAAGTGTTCGTACATTTTAAAATTTTGCTCAAAAAGAGCTGTAGTCCAGAATTGAATTCGAATATATAACCAATATTTTTTCCATACTATTCTGATTAAAATGAAACTTTTTGTTTTTTAATATTGTCTTATTGAAAATGCAATGAATCGTAGCTAAAACACGTCACAAAAGTTATCGTACACCGAAGCATTTTTGTAAAATTTCATTAATAAAATTATATCGTCTGGCACTTTATTTTTTTGACGTTTAAAAAGTCGGTTTGAGTTTATTCTTTGCTGTCTTACTCCGTTATATTTGGCGCAGCTTGTCCTTTTTGGACCTTGCGCCATAAAACCCAACCAACCAACTACTCCGTTATATTTTATATAAAATTTAAATGATTTTTTAAACGCGCGTCACCAAAATGAAGAAAAAAGTGGCGGACGATAATTTTATTTAGGAAATTTTTCAATAAGACAATATAAAAAACAAAAAGTTTCATTTCATTCAGAATAGTATAGAGAAAATGTGGAAAAAATATTTGCGTTAATCTGCGCTTTAGGTCCCCTACTCTGCCAACTTGGCGATAAATGCACCCAGTGTGGTAAATCGGACGTTTTTATCCCTAATTAGCTCTTTATGGCAACCTCCGAAGGAAATAATTTGAAGCGCTTTTTCGCGCATGCTCTTTAATTTTTTTTTTTTCCTTTTAGCATTTTTATTGGTCGTTAATTAGTTTCAGTTTGAAAAATTGGTCATTTTCATTAGTTGCTAATTGCTCTTGAAAATCGTTAAAAATCGTATTCCATTATCCCCATGGCAACAGTGTTTTTGAAAACGCGCCAAGTACGGTACCCACAGCACACTTTCGCCAAGTTGGCATAGTAGGGGACCTAAATCGCATTTTCACCAATATTTGCTTTATTTTCGAATTCAATTCCGGACTACAGCTCTTTTTTAACAAGATTTTAAAGTGTACCAACACTTTTGAGGGCCACTGTATATTAGAACATTCTCATTTTCAATTATTAATTTTTTTTTTAATGAACAAAGCAATATTTCACTGAAACTCGTAAATGTACGAACATTTTTTTGGAGCCACTGTATGTATAGCAGTTGATGTTGAAAGGATTATTTTAAGGGTGACTGTCATAGTTGGAAAAACATCTTCAGCATGCGAGATTATGAAAACGGAAAAAGATTCAATGAAGTTTATGATTCAATTTATTTAACCCTTCTTTGCATAATGGTGGAAATTTCCATCATAACCTATAATGCCCAAAAATTATATAAAAGAACAAGTTCACTTTAAGTTGATCGTGTTTGGATACCTTTTGAATGTCTATTGCATAAAAAGAAACATAGCTGTCAAAAATAAACAAGTGTCATTATCAGTGCTTAAAGTTGTCTCATTCCGCTGTTTGTTGTAGTTGCAATAAACGTATGATTTCGTTTATAATTTTGTTTTACTATATTAGAGTTTCTATTGCTAAAAAATTTAAAATGAGTGGAAGAAAGGTTTGTAACACGTGTTATTTTCCTCTTTTATTTCTATTTAGTACTAAGCTAATGACCTAACTTTGGATGATGATGGAAATTTTTAGCATATCGTTTTTTGCTAAATTTATACTATAAATATATACTAAGATTTTTTTAACCATTTTTCCTTTAATTTTGAACATGAATTATATCAACTTGATTTATTTCACAAATAAAGAAAAAATCATGCAAAGAAGGGTTAAAAATCAAATTCAATCTATTTACATGTATTTTTAAATAAAACCAGAAATATTCTCAATCAAACAGTGCAAGCGAGTAATATTTTTAGTTTTTCCAGAACTGATACTCTGAATTTTATTATTTCAAAGTTTTCATCTATTCAAATTATCACGACTTGCTAAATTATTTGTCTCAGATCTAGTGCAAAGCATGGCAGTTGAGTGATAAGCAGACAAGGAAATAGCTAATTAACCGCACCTTTTCTCACAGAAAATGCTTTTATAACAAAAAAAAAACAGTGGTGTAGTCGACCCGGAACGTCGTTCCGGTACTTCCTTTTTGGACAGGAATGCCTTCCGGAACTAAAGATGATTTCTGATAACGAGAATTGGCTGACGTATTGAAAAAAAAATTAAAAAGAATTGCTGATTTTTTTTTTCCCTAATTTTTGACGAATTTTTATATGTATTATTATAAACAAGGGTTTGAACCGAACCAATACAATGTAATAATAAGATTAATAAGTACTACTGTTAGCAAGATATTCTATGCACGCTACCTACGTTACCTAAGTCAAAATGTCGATTAAAAAGTGGCTATGGAGAAAATGAAATCCAGTCATTATGCACCAGATTTAATTTAACATCACCGATGCGATGTATCAATGCGTTTAGAGAGATTATATTGATACTGGGGACAAAGTGATTCCTGAAGATGTAGAAATCTTAATTCAATACATAAATTTTGTACCTTGCAGTTCGGCAGAGTGTGAGCGTGGATTTAGTAGTATGAATATTATTTCAAATGAACAAAGAAATATAATATTAATTGAAAATCTAGCAAATCTTTTATTTATAAAAAAGAATGGCCCACCACATAACAATTATTTAAACCAGATGATTATTTAAAAACTTGGTAAAGGTCTCATCATTCAGCGGATGACAACAAAACAAGAAAAATTCAACCACAAGATCCTGAACATAATCCTATTTGGAATATTTTATAAAAACCATTAGTGTTTTCATGTATTGTTAAAAATATTTAAGCAATATTATTTGAGTATCTACTATGCGTATTTTATAATTTGTTGACTAAGTTTTATTAACATTATATATATATATATATATATATATATATATATATATATATATATAT
>JAPDSC010041774.1:171089-182525 GCA_026290005.1 Latrodectus geometricus
GTTTAATCTCTTGATTATCTGTCATGAATAAACAACAAACATTACAGCATGGCGAATTGTGTTGATTTTGTTGCTATATATATATATATATATATATATATATATATATATATATATATATATATATATATATATATATATATATATATATATATTCCCCCCCCCTTCTAGATTTAAAATTCTAACGGCTACCTACTAACAATGATTTATGTTGAAACTATTCTTATGACTTTATATCTAAAAAAAAATCCTTAAGTTTTCATTGGTGTATTAAAAAATTTAATATTTGTTTAGTAATATGTTTATATAAATGTACTGCATATAACATTATTTATGTATCAGTTAGAATTTTTCATGTATCAATATACGGAAGGATGTACAAAAATTTCTGAAAGAAAAAATAGATGTTTTTATTACAAAATATATCATCAAAATCAGTTTTTTTTCTTAATTACTAAGTACCTTGGTGGCAATAAAAAGAAATCAATTCATGCTCTGGAAGCATAAATTGTCTTTTTAAAGATTTGTTCTTTAATTGTTCACTTAACATTAAAAAATTAATTTTTTAAAAATAATTTAGCTTCAATTTATTGCTTTATTATGGTATAATTGTTAAGAAAACCAAGAAGAACTTAAAGTGGAACAAATATTTTTATGACTTGTTCATATATAGTTTATATTTAATGGATTTATTTTCTTCACCTGCTGCAGAAAACAGCTTTCAAAGAATATATTTGAAAATAATGAACTAGTGATTATCCCACCTTACAACAGCAATTCATCGCAAAAAATGTGTTATAAAATGTTACTTGATCACTTTGTTTTGATACGTCAATTTTAGTTTTAATAACTGCCCGGATATAAAAGTAAGATTAAGATTTTTCGAGAACCCAAGTGATGCTTGAATAGTTTTATTTAGATGGAATTAAAATTCCATGTAAAATCGTCCGGATGCAGCTTTTGTTAACGATGCAAAATAGCAGCTTTATAAGAAGTTTTAGTTAGACTATACTTTAGGGTGCCGCTTTGATTCTCGCCAAGTTGGGATCACGATTAATCGCCAAGTTCAGCGAAACCAAATCGTGTTCTGGTTGGTTTAGATACAGTCGAGGCTCTGATTGAATTATCGTTTTTAGAATTTTGAAAGTCTAACGGTCGTTGCATTATTTTTGAATGTTCAACCATGGCTGTTAGCACTGTAATCGGCTCGAACAGGAATGGTGCCAAAATAAATCGCCAAGTTCGCCAAAGGGCACCCTAAAGTATAGTTTTACCGTTTTTTTTCATATATATAAACTTTAAGTAAATACATATAGAAATTTTCCCCTGATATTCTATATATATATATATATATATATATATATATATATATATATATATATATATATATATATATATATATATATTTTATTATTATTATTCTACAATTGTACAATATGACGTTTTAAATAACGAAAAAAATGTGCATAGTGATGTTTGTATTATAAAGTGTACTTGTTCCCAATCCTAGATGGTGTAACAAAGTTAAACCATCCCCATAAAACTCAAAATTTCTAAAAAGTCTAAAAATAGGCTTGTGTTTCTTAAAACCTCGGGAATTGTAAAACTGAAGTTCCTGAGAATCATCAGGTGAGGCCTGTTCAGTTTTGCACCAATGCCATTCCGGAAAATTCCTCTCTCCCAGAAGATATGTAAGGGATTTGATGTAACCACATTTTTCGACTTTTAAAATTTATTGTTTTGCTAGTCATAACGTATGAGTTTATGTTTTCTCCAATATGCCGCCGATCGACAATGCTTTGAATGGAAAGAATCCCGATTTCAGTAACCTCTTAACTAAAAAGAATTTTAGAGCATTTAAAATTAATTTGATTTGTTTTTATCTGATTCATTTCGTAGTGGAAAAAAGCGTTTTGAAAAACATGCAAGTAAATAAAGAAAGATTACAATTTAGAAAATGTAGTTTTCCTAAATCGAAATATCTTGCCGAAAGCTATGTACATCTTTTTCCGTAGACAATGCTTTAAATCAAAAGAACTGGAAAATTTGACTGCTCGGAAAATTTGATGTGTTTGGCCCACTAGTTTTGAATATTATTCTAATTATATTTTTAGAAACAAGTTAAGAGCTTCTAACATGTTTAGAAGTATGTTTCATATTTAAATCTTTTAAATTTTTAACTAAAGGGTCCTAAACATGAATTGATTGCTTAGAACCACTCATAATTTCAATGCAATTAGAAAAATTGGCTTGTTTTATTTACCGATCTAATTGATCATTTTTTAAGATTTTATTATTAGTCAAATTTCTTACTTTCACTTTATGATCAAAAAATTTAATTAAAATGAATTTTTAATTTAATACCTACTTACAAAAATCTTAACTTTAATAAACATGGATAAATGTTTCTAATTTTCTTTTACAAAAAAAAAAAAAAATAAATAAATAAATAAATAAATAAATAAATAAATGGAAAAAAAATTAAAAAATAAATAAATAAGTATAAACATAGAAATTAGAAAAATTATTGTAATCAGCAGACAACAAAGTTAGTTTTGTTGGAGTCTAAAAAGAAATCGAGATAATAGTGTTTATGTAGTATTTTGAGTAACTATTTTGATATCTTTGAGGAGTTACTAATTTTATGTCTTCAGAGGTGTGGTTTGGATATTTGATGAGGAGGGTGGCAACACTAAAGTGTATCTCTTATTTTGACTATGATCCTGGCTGCATCTTCCTGAATTGTATGCTGTGATAGCATTTACTGAACGAAATTTTCCACTGTTTCACTGTTTAATTCGATAAATATATAATACTTTAGTACAATAAAAATTGGAATATAGCATGATAACTTTTAATGGCTTGCAGACATTCAAGTATGTTTATTTAACGCAGACACTTAATGAGACCATTTTATGATAATTTCTTCACAGTGAAATAGTAAATGATTGCCTCATTTGTATAGATTATCGCAGTAAATGTATAAATGTTACAATCATAAAATAATAAATGTCCTATTTGTCATAATAAACCCGTCTCTTATGAACAAATATTTTCTAAACTTCAAATTAATAAGACTTCATAAAATTAAGTAAGCAATTAAATTTATTCAATCACGCTATGAGATAGTTTAAAATTTAGTACAAGAGCAATTTGATAAGATCATAACGTTGAAAAAAGAACAATATACAAACTAAAATATATTTCGTTTTCAACATATTCTCTTTTCATAATGATACATTTTTTCCAATGATATTCTAACCTATTTAGACTTTCCAACAAATAACAAATCTGAAATTCATCAAAATAAACATTTGATGCATTAATGATTTCAGACAAGAAAATCTCTTAACATTTAACCATTTTTAAATTTGGAAAAAGAAAAAAAATGACCAAGTTGGGGGAATAAAATAGATGAATGAGCAGTTCGTTGCATAATTCAACTAATTTAAAAGCTGGAATTTCAAAGGGGTGATTTGGCGCATAATCGGCACGAAAACGCCTTTTCACTTAAATAAATAAGGCTTTTAAAATTTGATTAAAATTGTCTAATAAATCATCATAACTCAGCCCGATGTCAGTTTTTCCGCTTTATAGATTGTCGACGTGGCTTATACTCTTTGATTATCAAGAAACAGCGACCATAATCTTTCCACTAAATGGAACAGTTTTTGCCTTCTTCGCAGCAGATTCATTGAAAGAATCATTCGTTGATTGAAAGATTCCATTCCATAGAATGTTCTTTGATTTCTGGTGGGCAGTTTTATCATGTATAGCAAAACGAAGCAAAATTTAGCTTAGATTGTCTTCGATCATGTCTACCACAACTTTGAAATGATTATACGAGTCCTTATTTGATCTACTGTATCTCGGCAGCCAATTTTTCTGATAACTTTTGGTGACCAAAATGTTTTTTACAAAATATTAAAAGGCACGTTCATTTGATATGTTTACCTTCTTAGCTATTTCATGCACTTTCGCATGCCTGCCTTCTAACACGATAGCGTGGATTTTGTTAACTCTTTTTTCAGTCTTGATATAAATTTTACGTCCAGCAGTAAACTAGACCATATACAGTGGTTTTCTTGTGGTAAATTACATTTGAAAATTGTTGCTAGATGACTAGTTATTGCAATACCTCACGTAAGAAAGGGAAAGGAGGACATCACGCGTTTTTTATTGTGATAGGGGTTTTTCTGTGGTTTATCATACAGTTTTGTTGCTCGTATCAGTTGAGATACCATGACTTTTTGCAGAATATGTTATCTATGAGTTCAAAATAGCCTTATGGAACGTTGTGCTGTATCTCTTGCCTTCATTAACAGCTAAAAAGGTAGATATAGTATACTCATACCCTTTATCAATCATACAGCCTTGTCACAAAACTTGTGTCAAATGAAATCATCTCTAAGACAATAAGTGCTGTATAAAATGTTCTATGATGTTGGCAGCAGCATGGGCTGTCAAATCATGTCATATATGTCTTCGTTTATTCTTAATGATACATAAAAAATGGGAGCGTTTCCAACTGTATGATCAACGACGACAATGCAGGTTTACCGTAACTTTATGGTCTCAGACGAATTCATCATGATTGTCGCATGAATATTTTGCGTCAAGGTGACTGCACATTGTCAGCATATATGATTATCATACTAGTCCATCGGCTGGAATGATCATATGGAGTACACATTATGGTCAATTCTAGTTTACATTGATGTCACTTTGAATAGAAGTCAATAAATTTCGGCTCAATTAAGGATTAAGGACGTCTTTTTAAGAGCTATCGAAACCCCACGTTTCAAAAGGATAATGAATGGTCGGATGCAGACGGAATTGTGCAAACCTCCCTTGATAGAAAGAATGTTTCTCAAGAGCCCTGATTAGCATATTTTGTACACGTGTTTTATTCATAAAACATCTAGTCAATGGTTGCTGGGCGGATAGCTTATCAACATTTAGTGCGGATAGTCGATGCGGTAGATGAACTATGATATCATATTGAAGGTGCCACAATTCATTGACAACATACCATAAAAAAAAACATATTTAATTGAAGTTACATGCTTGGTGAATTTTTACAAGGCAGGACTTGACTTCATGGTCTATAGAACTGCATTCATTGTAATGGAAATCGCAATTTGGGAACTACTTTGATATACCCCCCCCCCAAATCGGAAATTTGGCGACTTTTTTCCCCCTCACCAACCATAATACCTGTTTTTGGCGCCTTTTTTTTACTCGCCAAGATGAATTCTCGGTAAATACAAATAATTAATGCATAAAAAAACTTTAAAAAAAAAACTCAGAAAATGATACAAAATACTAAATTTGGCAACAGCAAAAGCCTAAAAGCTGAAAATACCTAAATTGGTATCACCAAAATAAGAAACAGCAACCCTAAAAAATCCGTAGGGAGTGCCAGATTTGGCGCGTAATTTTTGGGGAAGTATATCAAAGTTGTTCCCAAGTTTGATTTTAACCACTATGTAATAACGGGAGAAAGATTTTGTATCTCTTCAAGCTATGGACAAGACTTTATAATTTTAGGTGATTTTCTTTCTTACGGCCTATAAATAGTAGAAATATGTAGTTGAGTTTAACAGAATTTTAATCAGCTTTTTGATATTAAGATCGATTCTTCTTAATAGGTCGTGGTCGTGATGTTTTCTAAATAATATGATACCTCTGGAAGTGGCAAGTCAAGTATTAGAGCGTCTTCTTGCTTCTAAACTAAGAAAACCTTACCCGACTGCTTCCATCATATGGTATATCTAATTCCAGGGCTTCGAACCGGAACTGAACCGAAAACCGGAAAAAACCGTTATTTTGGTCGGAACGAAAACCGGAACTGAACCAAAAAATATATCGGTTTATTTCGGTTCGATATATCTTTCAGTCATTTTGTTACTGTTACCAAACTTATCAATATTTTCTAATTTAACGTCAACTTTATAATTATCATTACATGTATACTGCTTCTCGATTTCCTATTTTGATATTCACTAGTATTTTTCTGTTTCAGTTTCGCATGAAACTACTTGTAGAAGACATATTTAATTCAGTTGATTAAACTAGAAGTATAGATGATTTTTTAAGAAAAATATCAAGTTATATTTTATTTTTCACATCTCAGCATGCGATCATCCACGGATGTTTGTATGGACTGTTTAGATAGACAAACCAGCTGCTCAGCAGGAAGTATGTGATGCACGCGTAATAATACGTGTCTTTGTCTAATTGGTCAGGAGACGTAATAAGGCCAGTGACAATCGGTTTTCAGGTTTGAAATTTATTCTCCGAGACAACAGAAGTAATCTCAGTGAGACCACGTTAGAAGATATATTAATAATTAGAGGCAATTTTCATATGTTAAATAAATAATATATTTTTTACATAATTATTACAAGGCCAAGTGCACGATGTGAGAGTCAAACGACGAATGTGGGTAATCATGAACATAGTTGTCAAATGCGATTTTGATAATGGATAACAATGCCAATGCTCGCCGTCCTCTGCTCACCGCTCTTATCGTACCTGCTGTTTGTATCAATTCACATAGTGTACCAATTAAAAATAGAATAAAATCTTCTAAATTTTGATAGAATTACATTTTTTGTTTATTATAGAATTGTATTTTTAGTACAAATAAGAATATACATAAAATGAAATTATTCATTTGGAACTGAAATGAAAACAGTTATTTTTGGCGGAGCGAAAACCGGAACTGAACCGAAAACCGTTATTTTTGGCGGAGCGAAAACTGGAACTGAACCGATATTAATTTTTTAGTTGAACCGGAATGAAAACCGGAACAAAAAAAATTACGGTTCGAAGCCCTGTCTAATTCAGAGTTAGGTATAGAGAAGTATGGTGATGCAACAACAATAATGGTTCTGTCTCCTGATCACATGAATTCACACTTTCAAAATTAAGAGTACATAATTTGTCATCATTCTTCAAGATAGCGATGGTTTATTCTTCGTTCACACAACTGATTTTAACATTTCTTTAGAAATCACATATTTTGCTGCTTTGAATTTTGAAGTATTTATATCAGTTAATTCCTTATTCCGTGTGTCGAGGGAATTTTTTGTTTGGAGATGAGTTAAGAACAATAACTGCATGGAAGGGTATGAAATTCATGTCAAGATGGTAGTCTGTGGTTAAGTTAAAATAAAAGTTGTATTTTGTTTCGATATTTCGATTTCAGCGTTTGTGATTAATTTGGAACATAATTGTATTTCGATTTCCTGCAGTTTCTTTTACCTTTTTAATGCAATGAATTAAAGTCATGTAACACTAGGCTCCGAAATTATTCTCTTCACAAAAACCCATCGGGGATCTGATCGTTCTTTTCAAATTATTATCTATGCCTAACCACGGTGAACAGAGAAAAAATCTTTATGGTATAGGATGCTTCTCTCTCTTTCTTTACATTCCTCAAGTATCTACCACCTCTACACTCCTACAAGTATAATTGTTTTAATAAAATAATTTTCATTATTTGCTTTTTTCGATTTTTGAAAAAATCCTGTTTTTAACAAGAGTAATACATATGCTGAGGCTTTGCCCAATTGTCCACTAATAAGAAATGGGTTGGACGGCGTATGAAAATATGAATGGAATGCACTGATAGTGATCCCGACTTCAATAATTAACAGTTGAAAGGAAATTCAATGTGGCTTTATTGGATCTGCTTTCAGTTGATCGATATGCGAAGTCTCATTTCATAGTGCAAAACAGTGTTTTCGGAAAATTAAAGTTAAGTATGCAGTTAATGTCGTTTTTCAAAAAATAATTTCTCCAGAGCGTTGTATGCATGTTTTCCATGAAAGTTTGTGCCCCTTATATTAGTTTGGGGAAAAAGTTATCCATTATTTTTTCGGTAGACGTCTGTAGTGATCGCTACCTCGTGAGATATCTATCAAACAATTTCAGATTTATGCTCATTGGAAAGGTGACATTTGACACTAAAATATCCTCTTGCGGTTTTTTGTTTGATTAATTAAGTTACGAGTACAAGGTTTCAAAAATGGAAGACAACAAACAGAAAATTCGATACATTTTTGTTTTTCTTTTATAATGGCGAAAATGCTAACCAGGTGGCTAAAATTGTGAAGAGTGTTTATCGTCCTATATATGACTGTAACAATCAGTTACGCACAATTTTGGTTTCTACGATTCCGTGTTGGTATTTGGATGCTAAAGATGCACCTCGCATGGATACAACATCGTCGAGAATGTCTATAAAGTATCAAAAATCATCAAACTTGACAGCATGTCAGCAGTCGTAGCTTCGCACAAGACCTAAAAATCTACATGAAAACTGTTTTAAACCTTTTTACAAAGCGAATCTGAAAGAAGTTACAAAAAGTTCACGTAAAAATAATGGATTTCTTTTTCCCTAATAGAACCCATACATTTCTTGCCTGATTCAAATGTTCAGTTCAAAATATAGTATGTTACTGTTTGAGAATAGTTCATAAGGACCCGACTTTAAAGTATGTAACTGTTTGAGAATAGTTCATAAGAATCCGACCTTAAAATATGTAATTGTTTGAGAATAGTTCATAAGAATCCGACCTTAAAATATGTAACTGCTTGAGAATAGTTCATAAGAATTCGACCTTTAAATATGAAACTGTTTGAGAATAGTTCATAAGAATCCGACCTTAAAATATGTAATTGTTTGAGAATAGTTCATAAAAATCCGACCTTAAAATATGTAATTGTTTGAGAATAGTTCATAAGAATCTAACCTTAAAATTCAAAATGAAAGATTTATGATCATTTTCATATTTGAATAAATAAAATATAAAAAATCTGTTTTCCTTTGGTCTAAACAAGTATATGATTATCTTTACATTTTGTTTTGAAAGGTTCAACTTATTTACTTTTTTAATCTTAAGTAGATTCATTAATTCTATTTCACGGATATGTACACAATTAGACTGGGCTATAAATCCTTTAACCGATTGCCAATTTTGAGATTTTTACGTTATTTTTTGTAAAAAAGTGGATTAATATGAAAAATTTTAACCAATATTGTATATCATTCAGCAAACTATCAGTTTTTATATTAACGTTTACTGGTGAGTTTTTGTTCAATTTTGATCGACATTTACATCTTTTAGTGATGTTTTATGTTATTCAATAGGCTTTAAATTTTCAATACTTAATCAAGTTTATAGGTTATATATTTATTTTCCACCGAACTAATTTGTGAATTTTGTTCCTAAAAATACAATGTTTATTTTTATTTTAAAAAAGCTCTTTTGACACTTCTGCTTAAATACTTGTTACACTTGCATTTCAAAGGAAAAAAATCGATGAAAACTTATTATTAAATAAAACTTCTACACTGATATTAAATAAATTTCTTTATTTATGAAGTTTCGTTAATATTATTATATTAAAAAGAATTTTTCTACTGTTGCCATACAACAGGATAACAAGTTAATAAAATTATTTGAAGTTATTACTATTTATGTAAATTTTTATACAAAAATGCATGAAGCACAAACTGTATTTTAAATATAAAATTATTAATATTAATATAAAAATCCAAAAACAAATGATATAAAATTAAATTATTAAATATTGCATTCAATTTTTATATGCTTGTTTACAGGCAGGTAATAAAAATATTCTTTCTTATCTTCATATCGCTTTCTTTTTCATCGACTATTCTTTACTCGTTACATAGTATTTTGTACAATTTTTTTGTTTTAACTTTACAAGTTTATGATGTTTCACACATAAAATATCATGATAGTTAAACTTTTCTTTAAAATGTATTTTTAAAGATTATTTTTCTTAAATTTTTTTGTTCTAAAATCTTTGGCTTCATTTAAGAAGAAAAATTTTTTGAGCAGAGTAAATAGGCAAGTAATGAATTTATTAAAAACAAAATATTGCCTGGATTTTGATTTTAATATTGAAATTTCTCACTTATTTCTGACAACTTGTGTGTATAATAAAAAAGAAATATTGTATACTGAATAAAATATTTTATCAATTATGTGACCGTTTTTATGTAAAATATTTTTTTTCTGGTGAATCTTTATTCTTTTTCCCCTTATTGGAAATTTTTACAAAAAAGTAAGATACAATTTAAGGACTACATTTAAGCAAATATTTACGAAAATAAACTGTTACAGCAGTTTTAAAATTTATATACATTTACTGCAAAATGTTTCAGGTTTTATTGCATGGTAACTATTGATATAATAAATGGATTGACAACTCGCGCGCATCTGAGTAAACGTTCTCATTAAATTCTATTTTCTTCTTCAAAACAGTTAAAACACATCATGAAAAGCGTGTATAGAGAATTTAATTTCTAAATTCTCCTTTTCTCACAGCTTTTTGACAATGTATTAAATGAGAAATAGTAGTATAAGTTACATTATTACTTTAATTTATATCCTAAAAAGCTATAAAAAAAAAGTTCTCTATGTTTTTGCAAAACTTAAAAAATA
This sequence comes from Latrodectus geometricus, assembly GCA_026290005.1. Taxonomy (NCBI): domain Eukaryota; kingdom Metazoa; phylum Arthropoda; class Arachnida; order Araneae; family Theridiidae; genus Latrodectus; species Latrodectus geometricus. The sequence continues at coordinate 181,574 of JAPDSC010041774.1, forward strand.
AAATCAACTCGAAACTTGGGCGGTTGTGATGATCTGAAATAGTTTTCGCCTATTCTACCAGTTCAGTGTCATCACTGTTCGATAAATTGAGTTAGCATTTACGTAAACAAGTGGTCTTATATCGGTGCGCGATAAAAAAAAAAGCTCGTCTTTTTATGCATACATATATTAGCCATGCGCGTCTGATCTCAAAGATAATTTGCAAAAGTGTTTTCGAAGATGAATTCGATGTAAGGACTGATAATGCTGGAGTGACGTCACGAATATTCCAAAGCCAAAAACAAGCCAGCGGGAAAGAAAAAGAACAAATTCAAGTTAGCCTTTGCCCACAGATTTAAGTGTGTATCGTGGATCCGCGTGAGTCTCTTGAAAAAGCATCTTCTTGCTGACATTGGAGTGGCGCGTCTCGACCAGTCAGGTTAATTTTGCACAATTCAGGTCTCAAGAAACCATCATTGATACTTCTCGCCAAGTCTAAAGGAAGATTCTGAGTGAAAATTCTATCACTTTGCTTCTCGTTACCATTAGAAGAAGGTCAGCAATCACGTCGTCAATAAAGAGGTGAGTCCATTTTCTTTAAAAGATCTGATTTATGTCAGTATAAATGTTGCCATTTAAAATTGACAAATAATGTAAATTTTTATCTTCCAAGTTCCATTTTTTAAACTAATTAGTAAAGGCTTAGGAGCATGTCAAAGTTTATCATAACCTTTATTCATTGTAATGGAATAGTTACATATGCATTCATATAAAGATATGCATTCATAAGAGATCTGATTTATGTCAGTATAAATGTTGCCATTTAAAATTGACAAATAATGTAAATTTTTATCTTCTAAGTTCCATTTTTTAAACTAAATAGTAAAGGCTTAGAAACATGTCACAGTTTATCATAACCTTTATTCATTGTAATGGAATAGTTACATATGCATTCATATAAATATTAATATTA
>JAPDSC010041774.1:196186-212690 GCA_026290005.1 Latrodectus geometricus
CGTGAGCTGGTCAAGATGTAATGAACGATTCAGAAAATGATACTAGAAGTTCTGACGGATTCAAGAAAACATGAAATGACACTAGGGAAACCGCTAAGCCTGATAGACGGGCAGGAAAGCTGAAATTGATCAAAGATTCAATTTGGATAAAATAACAATTTCAAGAAATATCGCTAAAGCTCCTAAAACCTAAATTCCAAACATAATAAACAAACTCAACTAAACTTTGTGGCACAACAGCTTATCGGGGGACAAAATCTTCTGCTCTCACATTCTTTTTGTAGACCAGTATCTCCGGGTTCCTGAGCATTCCCGGTTAGATGGCCAGCCTAACGCTAAGCCTCCCAAAATTTAGTTCCCAAGCATACTGGGTTATCAGTTTTATCGACTTACTGAAAGGATGAAAGTAGACTTTCTCCAATCCGAGGATAGAAATTCGTACCTATGCGTTTTGAAGCGCGAAACACTACTACTGCGCCATCTGACTTCTGTAAGCAACACGTTGGAAGTTATTAGAAACAGAACAAAGTAATGAAGACATTAAATTGTATCTGAGTGAAGCAAACAACCGATTCATGTTTAAAAAGAAACTAAATATTAGTCGATTTGAAAACAATATGAAGACATTTCTGTCAAATTTTACTACGCTAATTTTAATCTGTCAGATGAAATTATTGCGAATTAATAATTACATAAATTATTTAAACAATTTTAATTTCAGTTTTCTCTGAGAAAAGAAAACAAATACTTTTCATAAATGGATAAATCTCACTAGTAAATTTAGAAAAAATGTTTGTTGTGGTGTAAGTTACGTATTAAGATAAAAAAAATTGCTTTTAAATATAATATTTTGGGAGAAGGATACGAGAAAGACAAAATCTATAAAAGACAAACGAATTCGAATAAATTTTTAAAAATTTATTTCATAAAATAACATAAGTTAATAACAATAATAATTGTAGAGAAAAAGTTTTAGTAAAAAAAAAAAAAAAAAGAACCCAAGCAATGTGTTAAGTGGCACTTATAAATTCTATACATATTTTATTTCAAAGATATATAAAATTCTTTCGTAAATGTTTAGGTATTTTTTTTTTATATATTCCATTCCCGGCTCAGATTTACTGTACGGTCACTCTTGGCGCGATTTTCCAAAGTTGGTGATAAATAACATTTTCTGGCAACCCAACCAATTCTGCCCAATCACAGATGAGGGATTCCGACCAATGTAAAATGGGGGATTCTGATAAAATGGGAACCGACCAATGAAAAATGGAATATTCTGTTTATTTTCAGACCTCGCTTGTCCAGATTGGCGAAGTTGGCAAGATTTTTGGCGAATTTTTGAAAAAGTTATCAAGTGCGACCATACAGTAAATTTTTACCCCATTCCCTTATAAATATTCATTTAAAGGTTGGGTTAGCTTTGATCATTGAGATCCTTTCCCACTATTTATTTTTGAAGGTATTAAATATATCGAAATATTTCGTAATTTAGAACCAAGTGACGGGATCCATACCGGAGTTGGCACTTTTCTCTGTGTGCCAAGGCACAATGGAGGGACGTTGTAGCCTTAAAGAACTTTTAACGTGCGTAAGCATGTTAAAAATTCTATTTAAAATAACCAGCACTAAAATAACTCAAAATAATTCAAAAACTCATTAATTCAGATAATTAACATAATGATTCATTGATGCTGTCTACTTGTTCGCTAAAGCCTCTATGATCACTTTGCACATTATATTCAATCTGGATATTGAAGTTGATAAAAATTTACTTCCAAATTCAGGATTCCAAAGCATTTAGAGATTATTGAGCAAAGTTTCTCGTTTGTGTAAGATTTTAGGTGGTTATGCACATATAATTCCAATCCAGTCTCAATCCATCATTTTTTCTCATTCTAATTTTTCTTTCTTTTAAACCAATAAAATACTACCTTAAATTTTTTTATTTCTAGTTATTTAATTAATGCATGTTTTGTAAGTGAAACATGTGAATATACTTAACAAAAAGTTTTCAACTTTTAGTTGATCATCCCTTTTATGAAGGCAACAGAATGTTTGCGCTTTGCCCTTTGGGTCAACCATTCGCGGGATCAATTACCACCAAGAGTTGAGATATTTATATAACTCGGAATTCCCTTTTAAACTGCAAGTCTCGGCCTGATTAGCTTTCTTTTGCAAAAAATACTGTTGAGCGATAAACAAACCAAACCAAACCAGTTGATTATCCACAGTAAATTTTAAATTTGGATTAAATTGCGTTACATGATGACTGCAAATATTTAATACATACAAGTCATAGATGTATAGTTTCGGATAAGAAAGTTTTCTCAGTTGTTATTTGTTTTTTATATTGATATACGCTAGATAAGCTGTCTTTATCTCAATTTAAACAGTTAAAATATTATTTTTAGTCTGTATATATCAACGAAAGTTTCAAGTATTATTCTTCTTCCTAAGGAAAAGAATTTAAGACAAACAGGGTTAAAGGTAGCGTTTCATAGTAGCGCTTTCACCACAAGTTATCTCGAGTTGTTTTTACAATACGCTTCTAGTTATTGTAGTTTATCAATAGTCAAGTCTTTTCTTGGCCAAGGTCAATTTATAAAAAGTTATGCATTGATTATCATGATCGGTACCCCAAAAAATCCCCAATATAATAATTTTGTAATGTTTCATTTTTACGTAACAAATATTTATCTTAATCAATCTCGGAAGGATATAAGTATTATGATGAATGAACTATTAGGAATCTCATTTCTTGCCACATATAATTAATTGCAATGATAATGAGCATTTTTAACTTTTCATTCATGTATTCTGCTTATTATAGTAAAAGTTATGAATGAACATGTAAAATAAATCTCTAGGAAGATAGTCATTTATCATTTACTGTATTTTGTTTGTGTTTTTTTAGAAAATTTGCTGTAATAAATTCAGTTCTTTATATTGCTATTACGAGATAAATAGTTGAAAACTGTTGTATAGCCTTTTTGATCATTCATTGCATATTTGTCATTTGGGAGGACGTATTAATGATGAACTGCTGATGACAATGAGCCGTATTCACATAGAAGGAAACTCTGAAAAACTCTCAAGCACTCACCCCAATAAACGTCATGTAAGCAGAGATCAGAAACATAAAATCCATCATCCGTTTCTCAACAATGACTAACTTTTAATTCTCTGAAAAGCATGGACCTATCACAAAGCTTGATTTCTTTATACTAAATATGTTATAAGTTAATTCATTCTGACCGATAAAATTTTAAATAACCGCATATGTCTTGCTGAGCCAACAAAAAAATTTTCTTCAATAATCTCTATAGAAGAAAAGCAAAGAATTAAGAAATCGAGTTCTTAAGAACGCTAGTAAAATTGTAAGTCTTAAAACAAACTCTTGCAAATTTTTTTTAAAGATGAAACAGTTTATATAAATTATTTTTGATAATATTAGTTTTTAAGGATAGCTATAGATCTTAATAAATGCATAGAAATCTAATAAGATAATATCAAATAAGGAAGTATTGTATATCACATTGTATGTTGTATTATAGTTTATGTTGATCACATAACTTAAAATAAATTGAATAAAAAGTGTTTTGACTGCTATGAATTGCAAAATAGCGACAAAGATCTTTATTACAATATGAATGATCATTAGAAACGCAATTATTCACCATTAATGGGCGGTATTGGTGATTAAGTTTTCAAAATCGCAACTTTAATCATTACTTAAAAAGTTATGAGAAAAATATGTATTTTTATATAAATGTTTTCCTTTACTTGGAATGTTAGTGACATAATTACTTGAGAAATATTTTCATTTTTTTAATTATGATAAACATTTATTTAATCATAATTAAAACATAATTGAAATACAAAAACTAATGTAATAAATTTCCTAATCTTAGTGAAAAATAATATCAAAACATTAACAGAAAAAATATGTTACTAATTGTTTTTAATTATTAGTATAAGTGACTTATGATAGTAAAGTGCAACTTGTGCTCATAACATTTCGTTATATGTTTGCCTTAGATTACAAAATATAGAGTTTAATAATTGATTTCGATTCTATATTCGATTTAAATGAAAATATATAATAATCGAACAAGTTATCTAGTAATTTTGATGAATATTTATTGTAGAATTTCTAAATGCATTTAAATTAAAATATGTTAAAAATAAAAGTTCTTTTGTATTTTTTTTTAAATTATAAAATATTATTAAAGAAATCCAATATATTGTGATTTATAAAATGTTATACTTTAATGCAAGTAAGTTTTGTTGTATTTCTTAGATTATCGTTTGCTCCCTCTTGGACGTGAAACATGAAAACCAGACGCATCTGGAACGTTAGACCTTCAAAGATTGCAGCCAATACTGTGAATCCTATTCGATCAATCGTCGACAACCTCCATATCAACCCAAACCCAGAGAAACAAGTCATCTCTCTTTCAATCGGTAAGTGCCACAATCAATGGAGATCTAATCTCTTGTGATCAGTTTATGAATACCATTTCATTCATTTGTATATAGAACGAAGAATAAATTGTTTATCACCGAAGCTGATTGGAAAGGTTGAGGCGAGTAGAAAAGAAGTAGGGTTAAATAATTTTGAGCACGCATGCCAGTCCCAAAAGTCAACTTGATTATCCAAAGTAGATTTTGGTGGGCTATAAAAAATATTGATTTTAACATTTCAACCCCATTCTTTTCAAAATTTCCTTTATAATAAATTTTATTCAACGCGAAAGTTATTTTTACATATTTTTATTAATAAACCTATAGTTTTTAGTGTTAAGTGTTTCAGAAGAAAATAATCACTAAAGTTGTTGGTATAAAAGTGATTTTTTTCATCATAGTATTCGTTCCAGTGGGAATCGAAATAACAATCATGTCAAAGTTAATTAGAAATATGTTAATTTCAGGTATGTTACAAAAAAATCACAAAATGTCATTTTGCAATTCTAATCCAACTACTCTGAAATTTGGAATTTCTTATCTTAAAAAATTATTTCTTAGTTATTTAAGTCTGAAGATTCAAATGATCATGGGTTCGGATTCGCTCAGCATAAATGGCTTAAATATGTTTGAAAATAGGCTTCTCTATTTGAATATAGGAATAAAGTAATTTAATATAGGTATATATACAAATGATCTGTATATTAATAAATGCATTGCATCCAAAGTGGAAAGGAATATTTCAACTAAATTGTATATAAAGAAAGAATATTGTCCAGTGGAGTCCACAATTATTTAGAATAATTAGAATATGGATTGTGTTATTTAAATGATTGTTATGGTTCATGAAAGAAGACCTTATATGAAAACGAGTCGGAATTCGGGAATTATCTACCAAACTTCGATTTATTGTTTCCACAACATTGCTGATCTTGTTAGTCAAGCTATCCTGGTGAATAGGGAATCAATAACTTCCTGGAGAAGTCTCCGCTGAAAGTTATGAAGGGTCTCAAAATCCAGAGAGAAATAACAGCCTGAGAGGTTAGGTTCGTTAATTAACAATCTTAGGTTCGGAATGAAATCCCATACCACAGTACCATGATTGGTTTTCCTACGAAATTCGATAAGAGTATTCACTAACAATACTACCGAAAAGATCTTATACGCATATTAGTTCCAAAAAGAAGCATGTTTCCTTGAAAGGTGTCACAACTATCAATCGTATCAATATCGAAATATTAATTCATTTGTATGATGATTGGTTTCCAATGCAACAATGCGTAGAGAACCATGGATTATTCAAATCGCTGTGTTTCCTTTGCAGAAAGTAAAGATACTGGACCCTTTTCTTTCTGCGTATACGAACTTGTTAAAAAGTAAAAAACTTTCTCTAAACATCTTTTGGTTCTTTTGAGAAAAACAGAAACAGCTAGCAAGCGTCTATCTGAAGATTTTTCTTGATTCCTGTGTGTCAGAATTTCATTCAGAAGCCGGATATTTCACCATTCGTATATGAGGATATGCGATTAATGGTGATGAACCAATAGTATAAATGATATATCAAGAGAAATTCTGACAAAACCTTGTCTGCCTCACATCACCTCTGGGAGTTCTATCCTTTCAAGTGGACAGCTGGGGTGTAAGGGAACAACTCTTTGTGTGTACCACTGAAATGGAAGAATGGTTATGGGTATGTTTATCAACTTCCCTCGAAAAGAACATGAAGCCTGGTAAACTGTACATTCGGCCTCATATCGGAACCATAAACATCCTTCCCAATTTTCAACTGCCTGATGTATTTGCCTTTATGCAAGAAAAACTGTGAATGCACTGGATTTTCTAGTTCGTCACTTCCATTTTTAACTCCATGTATCTTATATGACCTTATATATTTTATATGACCAAAATGAATGGGTCAAATAAATAACAGCAAACTATTTTTTAACGAGAAATGTGACCTTTCCTAACGAGCATAGATCTGAAATTGTATGATCGATACTTAATAAAATATCAAACACAACAGTTATCCACCGCAATGTTTTACTTTTTATGCACATACTTTTTTCCTACTTTAATCGCAATATAGTATATATTAAATTAACCATATTGAGTTCTTACTCAGTCAAATAAAAATAGAATGTGAATTGTATTTATAGCTTTTAGCTTGTGTGATAGTATTGATTACATCAATAAAGAACATCTCAATTTACCAACAGTTCAATTCATAAAATTCTTAATTCTTCAGGGCGTCTGTTGAAGTAATAATTGCACATTTTGTGCTTTTCATAATGATGTTAACATTTTCTGACCTTTTTTTTTTTTTAATTTTTCTTAGGCAAGCAAAATTAAAAAAGTAGCATACTCAGTTGATTACGTCATCACTTTTCAGCACTGAATACCAGACGACTGTTATCGCTTGTGACTCCAATATTATTTATTTCAACTCTTTGAAAAATTATTTGTGTTATTTAGAACAGTGTTATCATGTATCATGTTGGTTATTTTTTGCCTTCGAACCGTAGATTTAAATTTGATTTTGTGATGAAATCCAACAGTGAAGTAATTTTTACTCATTCTAAAATATCTTTTATGAATGCTTACGACACAAAAATGGCATCTTTATAGCTAAAAATAAAATCAGCCATTTGCTTAGACTTCAGAATATTAATAAGAACTGTGGCTTAATATTTTAAAATTGTTTTGAGAAATAAGCACAAAAAAATAAATAAATTAGCTCATTGTTCATATAATAATTGTTTCATAAGATAAATTGAAGATTATTCTAAATTTTTAATGTCAGATGAAGTAAATTTTTGATTTTTCATTTTAAATAGATTCTTTTTTATTATAAACAATCAACTAATACTGGTATATCAAAGCAGCTGAAACTGGCAAATCGGATTCCAAAAGCTCTTATAACATTTATATTACAGAAAAAGTGATAGCCTAATAAGGTATGGAACAGACTCGATCGCTTCAGACAATATTAAAAGAAGTGGAGTACTTAGCAAAAAAATTCCCTTTTTAAAATGCTCATTAGTATTTCTAAGTCGTGGTTGTCATCTTAGTATCCGGTCCCTTCACTGAGTCTTAACTGTCTGTTTATTTGTCATCAAAGTACCTTCTAGGATGATAAGAAAAGTAATTGACTATAGCAAAAAATTGTACTTCCGAGTATCCGCATTAGATAACAGGGATAACGTATAACGTATGATATAATGACAAATACTGATTTTTTATTTTTTATTTTTTTAACTTTAAAAAACATGGCAAACGATTAACAAAAGAAAATTGTAGCTATGAAAACATTCAGAAGATCCGAACTTGAAAGCGTTATGTGAGGAAATGAGCTCATGCAGACTATACCTAGCTTAGAGTTAGGCTTTAACATATTAGATGAGATGAGAGTTAGATGGAAGCTACTGCGTGACAATTATTGAAGCGTTAGCCAAGCAGAAAAGACCCTGAATATCTGACCTGTCACTACCAGAGTAATTATTTCACTTGGAGGACCATCATGGCCTCGAGAGCATAATGTCAAAATCTACACTACCCAAACTCTCCAATTCTTAATTTATTATAGAAGAAAATGTCAGTTGCCCAAAAATAGTGCAGTTACAGTGATACTAATAAATAGGTTAAATGACAAAAATAGTAGAACTCAGTATCTTATAGTTTCGAAATCAGGCGTGACAAGCAGAGTGTTTTTTTAAGGGAAAAATATCTTGATGATTCTTGCAGCTAAGTGATTATTAATATATTTTTAAAATTACGAGGAAATTTTTTAAAAACAAATAATGGAAGTGTTTCCTACTCCCCAATCGTGATTAGGTTTGAAATTGATACGAAAAAGGTTTTCCAAAATTTATATGTACAATTTTCTGTTAGAATCCAAGAACACGATTAGAAACATTTTCAATATCATCAAGGGAAACCATAAGTAAATATTTTATTATTTTTCAATGACACTATGCTCCCATTCTTAAACAGTACATAGGGTTGGATATTAATCAAAAGTGTAGTTTAGCTATATTTAGTTAATAAATTAGTTTTATTTAAAAAATAATGATAAGGAATGATTTTACTGCTGTCTTAACTATAAGCGAATTAATTAACTAATTAAGGACATATAAATTTGATCCGTTTTCATTTTCGGTTAGGTATAATTGCATTTTTTTAAAAAGCTATATTTTAAGAGCAAAAATTTATAAAATAATTTATTCAAGCTCATAATATTTCTTATGACTTCTGATCTGTTGTTATTTTAAAAGATGACAAAGCTGTTTCTCAAATGGTTAATTATATATTATTTTAAATATTATTTTAGAATTATATATTTGGTAATGTAAAAATTAAACAATATGTACTCAGCGATATTTAATGATGGTGTTCCGAAATTTACGGCATAGCCATGAAACAGTGTAACAAACTGAAGGAGAACTATAGACAGTTTTATGTCGTTTTCTACAACACAAATACACATTTACAGCTTTTAAAAGACTCGCGAGACACACAAATCGCTACGAATAAAATTATTATGAGAATAGGAATTTCACACTATTTTAGAATTTAAGTTATTATCTGAATAACACGAATCTAATTTATCATCTAAATAACACGAATTTAGTTTATCATTTAAATAACACGAATTTAAGTAATCATTTGAATAATACGAATTTAAGTTATCGTCTGAATAACACGAATTTAAGTTATCGTCTGAATAACACGAATTTAAATTATCGTTTGAATAACGCGAATTTGAGTTATTATCTGAGCAACACGAATTTAATTTATCATCTGAATAACACGAATTTAAGTTATTATCTCAATAACATAAATTTAAGTTATTATTTGAATAACACGAATTCTTATTATTATCGGAATAAAATGCAACAAATAATATTACTATGGGAATAAATGTAAGTATTTTTTTTTCAGGTGATCCAACGGTTTTTGGTAATCTGAAGCCATGTGAGGAGATAACGTCAGCTGTCGTTGAAAGTCTTACTTCTATGAGATTTAATGGATATGCCCCTTCTACAGGTAAATTTCCAGAGGTCATAGTAAATTCAAAACTAAAAAAATGGAGTAAAAAATATTCAATTTTAAATTGTTATTTCAACTAAAAACATATTATTCTTTCTCTCTTTTTCAATTTCATATATGGAACAAAATATTATTGAAAAAAACCTTTCCTTTTTTCTGTAAAGTTTCAATTAGAATATCTGGTTTAATTTTATTCAAATAACATGAAAAGAAAAGGTCTTTCTTTCACAATATATGTATAAATATATTGCATATATATTAGAGTCTTTAAATTATCCAATAAAAACACAGTGAAGGGCAATCATTAATTCATATATGGAACAAAATATTATTGAAAAAAATCTTTCCTTTTTTCTGTAAAGTTTCAATTAGAATATCTGGTTTAATTTTATTCAAATAACATGGAAAGAAAAGGTCTTTCTTTCACAATATATGTATAAATATATTGCATATATATTAGAGTCTTTAAATTATCCAATGAAAACACAGTGAAGGGCAATCATTAATAAGAAGAAAACTAAATTACAAAAATATTGCCAAAAATTAAAGCTTGCATTAAATTGCATCCTTATTTTGCAATAATATTAAATAATTATCATATTAAATAATATTAAAGGATCTAAAATGTGTTAATAGCTATTTTTATGTTACTATGGTTTTCACAACGCCGTTTATATTCTTAAAGACGTTATTAACTTCTAAATCAAATTTGGTTCATCGTTAAGTAAAAGTTTACAAACGGGTACCACTTGATTTTTTTTTGATGTCAAGATGTGAGTAATAAAATGTCCGCTGCTGCTACACAAAATATAAACTAAGATAAAAATAAGTGTGTTTTTTTTTTTTTTTTTTTTTTTTTTTTAAATACAAATTTTACCCAAAAACATAAGTGATTTGACTTAATCACATCTTTCGATAAATTAATTTAACTAAATTAATTAAAACTTTTCCTATTTTTATAGGCTAAGAACTTTTAATTTAACAATAAGAATACTAGGGTTACTAGAAATTGAATTTTATCGACAATTTTTTACAAATCAAAGGGTACCTGTTTTTTTTTCGAGCCCCTTCGTTTGAATGTGCTTGTCTAATATATTTTATAATAAAACTTGAGTGCCAAACCCAAATTCCTTTCTCTAATGTTGGAAGATTTTATGATTATTCCTATTTTTTTTTTTAAATTCTGTAACCACAAATGAGAAAACTAAGCAGATTGAATTGTATACTGGGATTTAAGTGGCAAAGAATATTTATTTAAACTTAGTAATTTGTGCGATATAAAATAGTAATATTTCGCATAAATCATAATATTTGTTGGTTTAATAATTTGATATGTGTTTTCCTTGCGAAATTTAACTGGGATGTACACAAATAATTTTGATAATAACGGAAAGTACAAAATAATACTATTAAAAGAAAGAAAGAATACGCGAAATATTTTAAGGGTTTTTCATTTTTACAAGTTTATATATTAATTAAATATTACTATTTTTTTGTAATTTATGTGAACTTTAATTCAATTAAACGATAAATAATATAATTTATTATATATAATATTTAAGCCACCGCAGCCAGCTTAAAAAGTCATTATTCTCATTACCTTAAGGGGTAGCGGTTTCTATACTTAAATCAGCCAAAAATTAGTTGTGTTCACAAATAAGGGCTGGAGACGTAGAATAGATTTTGCTTGCAGGGCCTTCCAAATGAAATGATGACTCGCAAACTAAATTTTAGAGGTCTTCTACTTGGTCCTTGAGTGTAAACCCACTCACTTTTGAGGCAACTTTGGCCCACCCACTGGGTGCCTCTCTATATCAGAAGCCCTCATGAATGTCGAAAGAGGAAATGTTCTGCCCCTTGAAATGTCGAAAGAGGAAATGATCTTAGTGATATAGAATTGGAAAGAATAAAAAAAAAATTAGAAAATAAAAATATAAGAGAGAAGCGCTTTTTCTATAGTCTACTTAAGGCAGGCCGCAAACTCGGTACACCATCCGATTGAGACACCGTCTTATGGTATACAAACCCCGTCTAATGGAGGTCTTAGTGTGACGTAGTTATGACGCTGTAATCTGACGTCATGGATATTTTAAACCAATGAGAATTTGTTTACATTCTCATTGTTTACATTCCGGTTCCATTTCCGATTGCAATATTAAAAAAAATATTATTACCTCCATAAAGATTTATAATTAACTCCTCCTCTTCAAATTTAAACTTGTAATAACTAGTACTCTCGATATCAACGTGGTATATTTTCCCTGCAGAAATTGAAATTAGCGATGTCTCGCGGAAAGTTGCCAGATATTTCAAACCAGCTCGATATCCAGATTTGCCTCGCGCTCCGCCCATTTTTTGACGTAGTTAAGATATTTGTGACGTCATTTGGCCTCATGTGAATCTCGCGAGATCTTCAGCTTGTCTCTCGATACATGTCTCATGCGATCATCTACGAATTTGCGGCCTGCCTAAGTACTCGCTACGAGAAGAAAACGCAAACAGAACCATAGTAAGTTATAGGTGAAATTACCATTTACGAAAAATCAATTATCCTTGCTTAGATAAAAAAAAAAAAAGTATTTTCCGATACTCCAACAAATGATAATGGAGAGAATAATTGCTGATGGCTATTATATTTCACAGTTTTCAGTTTGTAAATGGTATGACCAGTTGAAGAGTACACGTTGGCAAAAACATGGAAGCATTTTTAATTTCATCGATTATGATCACGCACTTTGCTTATTAAATTTAAATTTCATTCAAAACAGCGTAATCTCATCTTCAACCTTGGTGCAAGTAACATCTTGAGTGATCACGCAATTTCAATATCATCAGTCAGCATGAAAGGTCACCAACAAATGTTTTGCAATTTGCATTCCCGCCCACTTAAAAGCTGTTGGAACAATTTCCTAACTGTTGCATTAATTGTTATCCGGAAGATAATAAAAAATGCTTTTTTAATTTAAAATTAATTTTAATAATCATATATTGTTTTGTTTTTTACAAGGAAAAAGATTTTGCAAAGTCTTTACAAAGAAAAAGATTGCTTATAAAAATTAACGTTTGAAAATGCTTAATATGCTCTATAGGGCAAGCATAAATGATTTATTAGTTTTGAACATGCTGTTTTTTCAAAAGCGTTGTTCGTAACCCATAGGAGACTCATACACAAAAGTTTGATTTTTCATTGTTGCATTCCTAGAATCAAAATAAGTCCATTATCTTTTCGATTGGGTGAAGGAATCCAAGGCTGTTGCACCAGCATTCTTCCACGTGCCAGAGTTGGGGTCTATCAACTGAGACAATGAGAAAAAAGAAGCTTTTGCTAAATCATGATTTTTACCTTTCATTTTTTTTATTTTTTACAACATAAAGCTATAGACTTAAAGGTAAAACTTTATTCTCTATTTTCTGTGACGTTTCAAATTATGAATCATACAGTTAAAGTTAGTTAACCGATGTAAGTATGTGCCTAGTATGTTTTTAAAACCATGTGCCTTTCTTATTTTTTTGCACAACGTATTTTTAAAATAAAACATAAATACCTTTCAGTGAGAGTCTAATTATGTTATTCCTTTCCTTTTAGGTTATTTAGAATCAAGGGCAGCCGTAGCTGAGTATGCTTCCAGAGAAGGCTCACCTTTAGAGCCAGAGGTAAAGTAATGAAAATTTTAGATAGTTTAATTTCAAGATTCAAATTGAAATTCTATTTAGATTTCACCTTTGGCGAAAACAACCATCCGATACCTGTATCTGTTATAAGATTATTACAAAGATTCCATATTGTTTTCTAGACATATGACATGGACTAATATTAAATGATTAAAATTGCTCTCTATCTGATTCAAATACAGTAATATTATTAGTTTTATCATTTCAAAGAGTGTGACTCCTTGTTGGTTTACTGGAACTCCGTGGGTTAGGAAATAATCTGTAACGTCCAAATACCTTCCGCTAGTGTGACATGGGTATAGAGAGCTGAAAGCCCACTCAGGTGTGACCTCGTCACCTGATTGTGGCTCAAAATTACGAGGCACTTGGTGATGGGCTAATAGTCAAAACCCATTACATGATACTTCAAATTAACATTTATTTTTCAATCTATTTTAAATATATGTCCATTTATCAGTAAAACATATTTCCTGGTGGCCTTTGGAAGTCATTTCCAAAAAGTAGACCGTTGGGCTTTAGCCTAGTTTACATAAGCAGAATCATGTTTCATTTAATGAATATTCTTCACATTTTTTTGTAGTGCTATAAAAAACGTGAAGAATTGCTAGTGTAGTTTATTGATTCTTATATTTCCTTTTGTTTCATCATGATGAAAAACCTACAAAATATTAAATTGCCATAATGATTTTTCTGAATTTTTGCTTATATCACAGGAATATTAAAATTTTTAGTTGAATAAAAATATATTATTTAACTACATGTTCTTAAGTGCATTTTTTTATTTTATGGTTAGTTTAAGTTTTAATCCCATAAAATTTGTTGTGTTCTTAGGAATATCTCTTGAAGATACTATATTTGTTCCTAACGTTTCTGAATTATACTTATTATAGATAGAATATATTATTATCATTTTTAAATTTTATTTATTGTTAATAAAACTGTGTAAGAGACGTGGTTATTTGGAACTTGTTATAAGCAAAAAATGTACTCAGATGTTACATATTTCTACAAGAGTAAAGTTTATATGTGATTTGCTACAAAGGGAAGTTACGTAATAAAGCAGTAATTTTGTTGTAAAAATATTGAATAAACTAGAAAAATCGAAAGAGAAAAGTCATACGTTTATAGCCAAATTTTATTCAGATAAGAAATCAAAATTATATTCATTTCGAAAGTTGTTATGCAAGATTGTTTTATCTGATTGCAGCATTTCATTCGTTTCCTACTCCAAGCACTGTAAACCATAAACATAAATAGAAAATAAGGAGGCTTTCGTAAGTAGATTTCAACTGAAAACAGTTGCGAAATATTCTGATGGAATCAATCTGATATCATGAATCTACTGGAGATAAGGACTTGGAAAAGAATATTTGCGCCAATCCGGATAAGGATTAATGACTTTATATAAAGATAAGCTTGACGAAGAAGATGGAACATTTCACAAGAACAGCGAAAAGTAGAAGATTGATACTTTCAGAGTCATCGTGTCATGCGACTCAACTTGACCTTTGGTGAACTTCGATAATTGATTCCGGAATTCATCGTATTGAAACAAAAAGTTACCACACTCCCAAGCGATGATGATGATGATGATTTAATAAGAAACCCCAGCAGTGTTTTAGAGTGCATTTCTCTTATGACGTATCTCCAAACCTTAGTGCGATGTCTAATCAGAGATTTTCATTCAGTAGGACTTGATTGATGAGTCACGAGGAATTGCATGTGAATTAATTCATGAAACATGGTAGAGGAGTTGAATGAAAGACCTAATTGCCCAAGATGTTTATAGAAATAATATTAATGCGATCGAATGATAAATTATAAAAATACTAGGGACGTTTTCCCACGCCTTAGAACATTAAAGAAAATTGCCTCTTCTAAATTTTTATTTTAACTGAATTTTTCTTTTTCAGAACATACATTTATTTACAAGCACATTATTTTAAAACAGAGATACGTGTTCAACATCCTGTCAACCAGTCAAAAATAGAAACAAAAAGCGGGATTTTTTAACAATAGAAAAATATATACCAAATACATGGATTTTACTTTGATAAGCGATTTTCATTTCTGTAAACAAGAGTTCATTTTTTATAAATATTACTTAGTATAATTTTTATAAATATTACTTACTAAAGTAGTAAAATATTCTTTTACTACTTTTACAACATAAAAGGGGTTGCATCCTAGTAGAGCCAACACCCTTGGAGCGAATAATTTTAGTTGGCGATAAATTTCAAAAGTCTTGGTAATCCTACGTTGATACACTAGATATGATGAACCTAATTATTTCTGGAGTACTTATTTCGCCGTTTTGTTCTCCCTTGGCGCTTTTTTTCAGTTTGTCACCAAGGAGCGGGTTTTTATGGGATTTTACCCATAAAATGATAAATACTTGGGATCTACATATTACGAAATAAAATAAGCTTGTTTTAGTTATTAGGTCTCCCCTTTAAATAACTTTTCTTGTTGTCTTTGAAATAATGAAATCAAAGTACCTTTATGTAATATGAAACGATTTGGTGTCAGTTTGACGGAATATTCGTCAACTTGTCCCCATCGGAAGAATTCTACGCATGCGCAAAAGTAACATTAATTTTAAAAGTCACAGTAATTTTTAAAAGCCAAAAATTTTAATAAAAATAAAACTTTATAAATGTCTTTGTTTAAATATTTATGAATTCCTAATTTTTATGACAAACAGGAGATTATGCATATCATACATAATTTATAACAAACAAACTATATTATCGACATCAATTCCTTGCGAATTGTTTACTTTTAATTTTTGTGTATACAATGACGCGTGTTTGTGTTTATCAAAGAGAGAGCAATTTTCTAAACTGATTGTCATAAATCAAAGTTTAAACTGAAAAGAAGTTTTATTTTCAAGTCATCAAATTAATAAATAAAAAAATATAATTCCTTCCAGAATTATTTTATCTATGAAAACAGGGTGCTAGTGTGAGTTATAAAGTTTAAAATAACACTTCAGACGTCACTTTCAAAAATACAAATTGTGTATACATAGGGATTGTATTTATTTTCTTGATTCAAGAACTATGACGTCATCTGAATTATGTTTGTTTTTTTCAATATTTAATAAAAGTTCGAATCATTCGTTCATTCACCCAATAATTTCCTCTGTATGTACTTGTACTAACTGCATTGCAACATTACAAAGAAAGCTCAACATAGAATAGAAATATATTAGGGGTTAAGAGGATATATATATTCTTTTAATTCGTTTCTAAGTAATAAAATAATTTTTAAATTAATTCGGTTTCTCAGTTCTCACATTTCAAAATTTGTTATATAT
>JAPDSC010041774.1:218786-231106 GCA_026290005.1 Latrodectus geometricus
AATTTAGAAATTGAAAATCTGATTGAGTGGACGACTTTTGGAGATGGAAAGCATTGTGTCCTCACAAGTGCACTATTGTCCTCACACGTGTTATATAGTGTACTAAAGTGCCATTTCGGTCCCAGTTAGCAGGAGTCAAGAAAGCTTTAAACTGTGGTTCCAATTTTTCATGATAGCTCTAGGATGGATCATTGTCATTCTTCACAGAGTTTCTCAATTCTTGGCTGACACTTTCCTATGCCAGAAATTTGAAATTGCTACAAATGTGTATGATCGGAAGATAAACACCCATTTATACCTTGTAGACCATTTCTATCCGACCTAAACCTACCACCTATTTTTTAAGTACCCGAATTTGCTCAAAAAATTTAGCTAATCTAAATTTCTGACCTCAATTCCCTTAAAAAATTTGAAGTCTTACTCTAAACATGAAATTTGAAATATTCCTTGCAAATGGTATATTCTGATGCTATCATTATTAATATTAATACTGATGCTTTATGCAATACATCTTACTGAACAACATATTCAAATTTTATGAGGACTGCCCCCACCTTTTTTTTTTTTTTTGACGAGAGTTACCACTATATTTATTTTGCTTCTCCTCAATCTTTGGAATAGTGATCAAAGATTGAGGAGAACCAATCTTTGGAATCGAGATGTAAATAATTGATAAAGATTTCATCTATATAACACTCATGAGATTATTTATGTGTTTAAACTACATAATTTGCTTTAATTCTTCCTCTCTCTCAGATTCTTAGTACCAGGATGGAGAATGGGATGGATTTTGATTCACGACCGCCAGGAAATCTTTGGAAAAGAGGTATGATGCTTATCCATTTATATATGACTGAAATTGACTGAAATAGTTTACAAATGGGATGATGTCATGTATCTCTAAACAAGGCATCATCTTATCAATTATGAGATAATTTTCAAATAACGATTGTAATAAAGTAATGATGCAATAAAAAAATTTAATTGCGTAATGTTAACAGATGCACTAACTTTTCGGCTTTAATATTTCTATGGAAATTTCGAATGCAAATAATGGAAGATAAATATAATCTTATATATTTACCTTATATTATTTACAATTACACAGCTATCAAACTGTTATATAATCTTTATTTATATAACAGCTGATAATATGTGATTTTTATAGAAACAAATAAATAAATCACCGCATGTTTAATATTATTTTGTAATATAAATATGACAATAAACACTCTTTTACGCCTATAGTCGATATTCTTTTGGAGTTTCGTGCAGGATAGATTAGAAATTGATTTATTTAAAATTAAACGAAAAATAAGTTTTTTCTTGCGTGCAAGCAGTCTCGTCGTAACCTGGTAAGAGGATATTGCTTTTCTGAGCATAATATCCTTGGTTCTAACACAGGCATTGTTGAAAAACGGTAGATCGATATAATTCCTTCGCCTTTCGCATCTACGTCTATTCGAGTGAGTGCTTGGAAGTTTTCTCAGTTTTCTCCTTTGTGACACCTAAACATTATCGATGAAAAGTATTTACGAGGATGAATATTAAAATTATTTATTAGACCTTCGACTATTAAGTTGCTTATTACATGGTGTCAAAGTTATAAGTCCTGAGTTCGATTCTAGGTATGATTGAACAGTGAGGATTAGATGCTGCGCTTCTGCATGCACATATGGATATTTTGATGGTTTTCTCCCTGACGCATGAATACAGCCCATTATTTATGAAAAGTCTTCCTGGAAAGAAATCAAGTGATGTGTACTAAAATACCTTGTACATCTTTGTACAGTTAGGTTGTCCCGATAAGAAACTCGAAAATTCATTTTTATCAATTTATAAATTTGATAAAAATGAATTTTCGAGTTTCATAGAATAGTATATCAAGTCTAAGCTTCATAATTTCCAATCTCTAAATAAATGGATCGCTGTTGAGCAGTCCGCGTTGTGGTATTCAGTTCAAAAGTCTTTGAGTTGGATTCCCTTGTCGATAATGGGAAAGGGTAGTTTAGTGATTCCGAAAATACTCTATTCTGATGATTCCACCCTATGTGTACTCGTGTAAAAAGTGACTTCAAAGAAACAAATCAATATTTAAAAGTTGTTTCTGAATATAAAATAACCGTACCCATTGCTACTTGATGCTATAATAATTTTAAAGTTGAATATTTTGCTGAAAAATTTTGTTACAGAGAAATTTTTAATTAAGATTTATTTGTTTGGTTGCACTACGTGTCCGATTGCCTATATCTACCGACTGAAAAGTCCCTGAATCATCTCTTCAATTTCAACCATGGTCAAGTAACAAGGTCGACAGCTGAAATGGCACTCTTCATTTCACGTGTAATAAAATGCTTGCACTATTTTGTTTTAAACATATTTTAAAAAGAGAGATTATTGCTTTTTTTACAGTATTGATTAATTGTAAAGGAACACAACAAGTCTTGCATTTGTTTACGTTATAAAATAATTTCCATGTGGTTTTCTTTCTTGAACGAAATAATTTTAATTACATTGATTTTGTGTTTACATTTACTATCTACAATTTTCTTAATAACATTATCATTCATTCTGCATTTCAGCAAGTTTTTATCGAAATGAAATAGGCGATTTTTTTCTTGAAACTTTATTTCTAAACAGTTTGACTTAAATATTTTTTACACAAATCAAGTAATTTGTAATAAATTTAATTCTTTGCCTTAATTTTCAGGTCCGGAAAGGTCTGCAAGCTCTGAGTCAGAGAATCATTGGAAGCAATACAATCGTTCAGGGAGCATTGCCCAGAATTTTGAGGGACACCCCCGAAACTTTCTACGAAGACTGCATAGAAACCGTTCAGGTACAATTACTCTTTTACATTCCTTTTTAATTTCATAAAATGTGTCAAAAAGCAATATAAATTATTTTAAAAAATTTACTCTATATGGCCAAACTTTTGGGATCCGCGGTCTACTCCACATTTAAAAAATCGAAGGCGGTCTACCAATGGCAGAGCTAAATTAACGTAAATATTTATTTTCGGTAACGAGAAAAAATGCTAAATTATGTAATTTTTCTAAAAAAAAAACTTAATATTTACCAAATAAAAATTTACTGACAAGCATTCATATATTAAAAACTGACCATCCTATTCACTCTGTTTAGTTGAAATTTGGCACTGTATATTTGCGACAAGTTTATCATATTGTGGCTGGTACGAGCTTATTGCAATGCATAAACACGAAATTAAATGTTCATCTATTAAATGCGACCAATGTTTGTTTTTTTGCTCATGGTTGAAATAGCAGATTCGCAAAGATACCTCGATCCAAAGTATGATTTCAAATACAAAATCAATTTGTAAATATTTGGAAACGTTTCCTCAGAAATTAATTTCCAAAAATCAGTAATAAATTGAATTGTTAATATCCGAGTTAATTATCTTGATGGTCGCGTGGACTACCAAAAATGTCTTCGCGGTCTACCAGTCGACTGCGGTCGACGTCTTGGCCACCCCTGCTGTATACCATGTAAAATGAATTTAGCCAAAAACATTAATATTTTGGGTACTTCTCATGGGTGATTGGTGATTTGGATTCTGAAATGGATAATTTTTCACCTGCCGTTTTAGATAGTAATTAGGATTACTATTTCATGATGATTGTTTATGAAGTTAAAATGATTTGGGAATAATTTTTCTTAGGAACTGAAAAATGGATTTGCTTTGTAAAAATATAGAAAAAATAGTCGTTGCATATGGAATAAATAAAAATTTGTAACGATAAACCATCTGCAGTGAGTTTTTAAGACCAAAATATATGGCATCCTTCTGTATTTAAGTTAGTGGGCAAATAATAAATTAATATGAGACTTAGATAATCTATCAAGTGAAATATTTAATATATATTTGATCATTATTTATCTGATATTTACAAAGAAAAATGTATGACATTATAGACCTATTTATGCATATGACTGAATAAGGGAAAAAAATGCATTTTATACCATTTGTGAAAATATTAATTCTATGCATATGCAGAAATATTGCGTAATACTAGGCTTTACGAGTACATAAGGAGGATGGTAACGTTATTTAATTTCATACATAAGTTTGATTACTGAAAAATCCTATAAAACTTTTTTTAGTAATTAGTTTATTATTACTAAAAAAAGTTTTATAGGATTTTTCAGAAATCAAATCTATATATGAATTAAAGTAAATAAATATTTTTATTTTAATTAACCTCAAAATACAGGCATTAACCTCAATCAATAAATATCAAAATGATTATTGTCATGTTTATTAAAAAAAAAAATAAAATAAATACACACATTAAGGAGAAAAAAAATAGAATATAATTTCATTACATAAATATTTGAAATGCGTGTCCTATTTTTGAAGACAAACCTGTATTCATTTGAGATTTTCGGTATTTTAGGAATTTATTCAAATAATTTTCCATTTTATTATATAAACGTCTCATGTTGAAAAATTCCGATTTCATAGCATCGGGCGTTCAACTTGTTATATAATGTCTTGAATAACAAGTTTCGGTCTTTATTCGTGGTTCAGTAAGCTTGACTCACAAAACCACAGAATAGTTTCATATGACAGATATTACCAAACATTGCATCATCTGGTTATTTATGTAATCAAATTTTTCCACGGTTTTCGCATACGATTTATACTTGAAGTCACTTTCAAGGTAACGGATTTCTCGAAATGCAATAAAAACAATTATTCTGTTTTGAGAAACTAAGCTGTGTGTTTCATTTTTTTTTTTTTTTATCTTTCAATTCAAACTGAGAAAAAGAAGAAAATTAAATAAAGAAATTGACAAAAAAATAAGCAAATGAGATAAAATGCTGCAATTAAAGTAGTTTTTAAGTTGAATATTCAAAAACTAACAACAACACTTAGGAAAAACGTGATTGTGAACCATAAAATACTCATCATACAGATGTTTTTAAATACGAAATTGTTAAAAATGATTCCATATTTAAAAACATCGAATTTATTTCGAACTATTTTTATTTATAAAAAATTGAACTATTAAATATCGAATTATTTTTATTTGTAAAAAAAAAAATTAAATAAAAATAAATGTGAAACAATCCATATAATACAAGAAGTGACAAAAAAATTGTTTTGGAGAGCAGCATTCGAAGTCAATTTATTACTCTTTCTTTGTTTAAAATAGAAATTTGGATGTTTTGGGGTATAAATCGAAAACGAATGTCCTAGGTTGTGTTACTTTAAAAATAACACATGCATATACATACGAGTCTCGCGTTTTGGTTTGAAAATAAAATTCTTTTATTCAAGTAAGTGTATTTCAACTATACTTACCTTGTTTATTTTAAAACGCTGAATATATTTTTTTTAATTAAAACAGGTTGCATTTTTAAAAACTTTACCCTTTTATATAATGTTCTTTATTTAGAAGCATAATACTTTTCATTTATTTTAAAACTGCTAATCTTAAATATTCGACGTTTTACTTTTATCATTATTTTTAAAAGAATTTGAAAATATATTAAGTGCGTGAATATTTCTAAAATTTGTTTCATATCTGTCTTATTGATTGATAAACAGAATTCCAATACATTCCAAAGAGTAAATGCATTTTTAAATAGTTTAAAAGTAAACTCTAAGTAACTGCTATTGCAAGACAATATTTTAATGACTGAAATGACAACACATTAAAATTTGCAATGACATATATTAAATTTGCGATTGTAAAATTAGGTTAGGGAAAAAGAAATCCATTATTTCTACGTGAACTATGTACAACTTGTTTCGGATTCGCTTTGTGAAAAAAAATTGATCTGTTTTAAGCTCCTTGGTGATGCTACGACTGCTGATATGCAATCAACTTCGATCATTTATGATGATTTACTGGGATTTTTGATGATGTTGTACCAATATGATGTCAGGGCCGGCGCTAGCAGCTTCGCCGCCCCGGGCAAAGAGGTAAAATGCCGCCCCTTTATAACAAAAATTAAAAGAGATAACCTAAACCCTTTCCACGATTAATGGTAAAATAAAACGAGTAAAAAAATTGCAATCATCAGCAATGTTGAAGTTTTGATACATGTTTCGACAAATTAAGACACACGGTTAAAAATTCTATTATTGTGTCCCTTTGATTAAATTATAAAAAAATTATTTCTTTAAGTTTTAAGCTACTTTTAAGTGGGAATTTCTTATGCTTGTGAGTTTTCTTGCATTTCAAATATTTTGACATTTCAAATGGTTAAAAGTTCATACATTATAATTATATATATAGGGTGTTTATTAAACATACGCCAAAAATTCAAGGGTTTGTTCCCTCGACTATTCTAAGAATATTTTGTCCTTTGATAATTTTTGTGAACTCGCTTTGTTTCGAAGATACAGGCCGAACATAGTTTTCGTCAAATCCATTTTTATAATTTTTAAAATCATTAAATTTCTTGCATTCTTATTCTAGCTGGAGGACATTATTTTCAACAGTTCTTGTAGATTAAAAAACTTTACCTGTAATTTTTGGTAATAAAATGTTGTTATAATGTCAAAAATTTTGTTCACCTTGTATCTTCGAAACAAATTTTTGCTGTATGTTTGAAAAACACCCTGTATATATAAAGGTCATTAGGGGTTTGATTCCAAATATCTTAATGCATAAAAATATGATTCATTTTAAGCAAAAAAGTTTAGTATATCATGGGTTAAAACTCAATTATTTTAGAAAGAGAAAATGCTTAAAAGTTTGAGAAATTTAATTTTAGGGCCAATTTGCCGCCCCCTAAGGTTGCCGCCCCGGGCAAGGGCCCTGCTTGCCCACCCCTAGCGCCGGCCCTGATGATGTTCATTCTTAACATCAATAATACCTGAACTGAATCGATGAAACCAAAATTGCATGTCACTGGCTGTTACAATATCCGAACTATATAAATATCATTCACAATTTCAACCATCTGGCTTGCATCTGCACCTTTACCAAAGAAAAACTGTGAAATGTACCAAAATTTCTCATTGTTGACTAACATTTTTAACATCCTGTAACTCAATGAACCAAACAAAAAACAGCAAAAGTATTATCTTTAGGGCGAAATATCAACTTTCCAACGAGCATAAATCTGGAGTTACTTGATCGATAGTTAACGAAATATCGATAACTACAGTCATCTATCGAAAAAATAATGGATTTCTTTTTTCGCAACCTAAAATTTTTAGTTCTTTCTAGAACATCATCGATTCCTTTAATGTTTTAATCAAATCAAAAAATTTCTATATTAATTATTCTTAATGCTCAGCTTGTAATTTTTTTTTTCAACAGAGAAACGCTGTGTTGGCTTATTCGATTATTTCGGAAGTACCAGGACTGCGTCCAATTATGCCAGCTGGAGCGATGTACATGATGGTACGTAAGTTCATATAATTGCGAAACTAGAATATGGCTTTACATTTCTAAAAGTATATTTAAACTTAAATAATATAACAGTGCTACCATTAAAGCTGCTTTACCCAGAATACAGTGGCCTGAAATTTTGATGACAAATAGATCATGTTCTGACTCGTGAATGAACTCAGATTCACTCGAAGATTATTGAGATTTTGTGTACGGTACCCCTGTTTATATAATTATTTTTTATAAATAATTTTAAATAATACATTGATGTAAACACGTTTTAAATAAAGAAACCAATGGCATTGCTTTATATTTAGTTATATATTATATGGATAAAAAGAGTTTTCAATAAACATCCTAGTAGTTTAAGTGAAATCCTCAGTTTGTTAATAAGCTAAAATTTTTGTCCAGGGTTGAATAAACTCTTTGGGTACACTTGAACGAACAGAAACTCGTCATCTGCTTACTTCAGTACAACATACAGTCTTCAAATAATTCAGTATTCAAAGGGTTAAGAACGACTGCAAGAAATAGAGCAAAACATGTGTCAAGAAATTTGTGTTCAGAAAACTTAAAGGCTGTTTCATTCCGATCATAGAAATTTTGAATGCATTGTTTGTAGGTGAAAGGGTAATGAATTCTGATTTGATTTCACTCTAAAGTAGTTTTTTCTATGAAGCTCAGTTCGGAATTCTACTTGCTTTAAGAATGGAAACATGTTATTCTAACATTTTCCTTTTTTTAAAAAAAAAAAAAAATCACTGGTAATGCACTGGGAATAAAGGAAAAATATATGAAACATCTAATTCCTCCTTTTTTTACAGATTCATATTGCAATTTTATTCTTTTTATATTTAAAATGAACTATATTTGCACCTTTTTTGACATTTGAAACAGTATTGTTTTTATTCACTGCAGCAAACGTATTTATGCTTTTCTCAGTGTAACGCTGATCGAATATTCATTGAAATTTGGATAAAAAGAAGTCGTGACTTCAATATGTAAGGCATTTCTAAATGTTCTCTCTTCATTCGATTTGTTTTTAGCTAATCTATAAGTAAGACCTCATTTCGTGGAACATATCAGTATTTTGAATAAATCAAGTGAATAGTAAATAAAATCATTTTTCTAACCAGGTTTTTTTTTTTTTTTTTTTTTTTTTTTTTTTTTTTAAATGCTTGATACAGGTTTTTCATTGGATGCTTGGCTCACTCATATGCATTCATATTTTTTTTCTGCTACAAAACTACATTCAATCGCTTAAGCATTTATTTTCAATATATTTTTTTTTATAAACAAGTTCCTTAATCTTCTCATCAAGGAGGCCAGCACAAAAAATTAGATATCTAACAAAGATTATTATGTAAAATGTTATTTTTTTTTTAGCAACAATTGTCAAAAATAATGAAACAAATTTTCATTCCTCTTTAATTTAATTTTTCCTTTTCAGGTTGGAATTCAGATATCAGCTTTCCCAGCTTTGAAACACGATATGGACTTCGTGGAATTTTTGATGTCAGAACAATCAGTCTTCTGTCTTCCTGGATTGGTAAGCAACTGCCCTATTATTTGTTTCCCTTTTGTTCAAAAACGAAAGACGCTCTTTCTGACTTCTTTCGCTCAGTCCCAGTCTTGGTTTTGACAAGTGTGTGTGTCATAAATAACAACAAAACATCTATTAATTACGATTTTTCTTTTCAGTGCTTTGATTATCCAAACTACTTCCGCATTGTTTTGACTGTTCCAGAAGAGCTGATGATAGAGGCATGCGAACGGATCAAGGAGTTCTGCACCAATCATTATACCATGAGCACTCCAGCCATGTCCTACAATACTGAGATGTTGCTCAAGACGCAGATGCCTCTTCAAGTTTGATTTGCAAATTTATGCAGCGCCACATTTAACTACTTAATCTTCCATTATATATATTAACATGCAACTTTTATATTATGCAGAAGATTTTATTTTACGCATATACGACTTACACATAATCTTAGTCATTCCGAATATTATGCAAGGAATGTGAAAAAGACTTAATACGGGCCACATTACTTCCTACGATTTGGCAACAGAAGATAATGTTTAAGATTGTATTGTACATGTATTTTATACTTCAAATATACGGCGATATAAAATATTCTGTTGTGACGTCATTCAGCATTTAATGAATTCAGAAAACTATGTGTATGACCATTTAAACAAATCATTGTTTAAAATGAAAGTCCTTTAAAGTGAACATGTCAGTCTTTAAAAATAAAGTTTATTTTTTTTAATGGACTGTTTATACTCACAAAAATAAGGAAAAATTAGTAGTCTAGAGCATTAAAAATAGAAGAAACGGTTAATCTGCGCTTTAGGTCCCCTACTTCGCCAACTCACGAATTTGAAGCGTTTTCTCGCGCATGCTCAGTAATTACTCGTTTGTTTTAGTCTTTTCGTTGGCCGCTAATTAAATTTCGCTTTGAAATAGCGGTAGAATTTTGGCCATGGCATCGGTGTTTTTGAAAACGCGCCAAGGAGGGGACCTAAAGCGCATTTTCACCGAAGAAACATTAAATATCATTTTTTTTCCATTTTTAAATTAATCGAATAATTTAAAAATAAAACAATGTTTATTATATTCTCAGTTAAAGTGGATATTATGTGGTCGACGGTTACCTATGGCGGGAACTCATCACATATAGTAGTTTGGCGAATTTTTCTGGAGCTGTTATTCAATAGAATTAGGGTTTCCTATACCTATCAATTCCTACGATGGGCGAAATGAAAATTGCCAAATATCGCTAATTCGACCATAATGTTCACTTTTAAAGACACTATTTCTTTTTTTTAATCCTAGGGGACGATTCTGTAATTTTAATCACAATAGTAAGAGCAAATTTTGTGCAAACTGTTAACTTATATCATGAAATAATAACATAAATTAAATATGTGAATAAGCAGATAGGAATTACTTTGAAACCTTGCAGAAGATATTCAGCTTCATTTATTATGCGATCAAGAATTATTCTAACATATTGTAAAAATGTATTGTTCAGTTATTAACATGCACATTAAAATAAAATAATTTTAATAAACACGGATGTATAAGTTATAATTTACATTGAAGACTTTTAATGCATTTTATTTATAAATCTTAAATGTTTTTCTTATTACTGAATTCGCAAGTATAATTTCATTTAAATTTTCTTCATTTGAATATAGAATTTATAATCATCATTAAAAACAGGACAGGTTTTTTCAAAAATAAATTTCTCTCAGGGTTTTATTTTAAATAATTCAAGAACGAAATCATCTCAAAAATGGATGGCAGATACTGCTAGAATGGAATGCTGAATATTTTGATTTCAATTGTTGTAGCTGCTGTCTTGTGCCAGCTAGACTGGTAGTATAAGGGTGCGCTGCTCCACTTTTCCAACTGAACCAATTTCAGTTGTTTTGAGATTATATAAAGATACGAATGATAAAACCAGTTATACATTTTTAATGTAATAGCACAATTACAATAACTTTTCAATATTTCACAATAATTATTCTTTGTTGTATTGGTTAAATTGCGGTTTAGGTTCCCTTCCTCGCCAACTCGCCGAAGCGCTTTTTCGCGCGTGTTCATTAATTACTCTTTTGTTTTAACCTTTTTATTGGTGTCTAATTAAGCTTCACTTTGAAATAGCGGTATAATTTTCGCCATGGCATCGGCGTTTTTGAAAACGCGCCAAGCAGGGGACCCAAAGCACATTTTCATCGTTGTATTGCTTGAGTATATATTGCAGAATAAAAAGATGAACGATTTAATAATTTAAAGGTAAATAAATAAAACCAAGAAAATTGAATTTTTCAGAAAAAATTTTATTTTGCTTCTTTTGGCAATTGAATTTCATAAAAAAAAATTATAACAACTAAAAAATATTACTCACTGAAATAAGAGTGTAATCTTAATTTATATTTACACAAAGACAGATTTCATCTACAATACATTTACATTTAAAAATTGGATTAATACTTTTAGGTCATTAAGAATGACATGTCCAAGTTAATTCAAGAAATGAATATTTAATATTTATTATTAATTACATAATAATATTATATAATAATTGTAAAATATTTAACATAGTATTTACTTAATGGCATATTTTAATATTTACAAAAATAATGCATTTCAATTTCCTAAATGGACTCTCGAAGTTATAATCAAAATTTATAATAATCAATACTTAAAGAATCAAATAATTCCCATGACAAATTATTAAAGAAAGAAATCACATTGCAAACATTATAGAAACAAGATACGTTTGGCAATGGCAAAGGAAAAATAATGAAAGAACAATTTAGTTAATTGACATCATCTTTTAAACTTGTTTTTCTTCAAAAACAATCATCAGCCATAAAATGGAAAAATATATACGCCACAATCTATTCAACATTATTTGAGTTCGATATATAACAAATGTACCATTACAAAATTGTTGAATAATTATTTACATTATTTTCAATGCATATATTGAATATAGACAGAAATAGCCAACTAGGTGTTCAAAAAATTTCAGAAACCATAACTTGGTTTACATTATAACCAAATGTTGCACATTGTACATTGTATTACAAATTTGAAAGTAAAATATATTTATGTTTCAAAAAATGAAAATTTAATTTTTTTTTTTCATAAATTAAGATTTATAAAATAATGCATATGTTATTTACAGCTGAAAAGGAAAAAATATCTTCAACAGGTATTTAGCATTGGATTTAACGCCTAATAATAATTGTCAATACTTTATAGAACTTTAATCAAATCGATTAATAAAATATTTCCTTTTCACACACTTAAATAAATAATAAAAATTATCAAGATTTTATAAATATTTTTCATTTTTAGCAGTGATCTACACGATTAGAATTAAATGGGTCATAGAAATAAAAACTGATAAACTCAATGTTTTTCGGTTT
>JAPDSC010041775.1:0-16348 GCA_026290005.1 Latrodectus geometricus
TCTTCAACTTTTGTAGTTCCTCTGCAATTTAAAGTAACTAGAACATTGACGCATTAAACAAATAATCTGCAGTGTTAAATTTTAAACTATATTCTCGAGATTCTTTTATAAGAAATTCAACAAATACAATATACAACGCATATAAATGCAATATAAGTAATCTACTGAATTTATTCTAGATATAGTTATTTAAATAATTTTCAATTGAAAACAAAGAATAGTTTTAGGAATTAAAATATTTCACAATTGTTCAGTTGCTTTTAGAAACAAATTAATTCCTTTTTGATTATATATAATGTTTTCAATGTTAAAAACTGTGTGTAATTCATTACTAATGCAAATAAGTTGAATTCTCCAAGCCTAATTTCTAATACGCACAATAATTTTGATCATTAAGCTTTTTTTCAGCTAAGTGTTAATCATTAGTGTTAATGGCTGAGATAATACTTATGCCAGCATTATTACTTTTTCACACTGATCATTCCTTCTCATAAAAATTTGCAATTTAAGGGAAGAGTGATCATTTTCTAATTTACAGACACTCTATATTAAGGAGCCATTTTTCTTGACACCGTTCTAAGGAAAACATAAATGGCACAATTTGTCTTTCAACACGGAACGTACTTTCGTATATCAATTAGTGTTGACTTCAAAAGTGTAGAATTGGTCCGATAACGGTTTCTCTTCGCTTAAACTATGATCAAAGCAATGGCCGTATTTTTATGGCCAAATAACTGTTGCTAAATTAAACAGTAAAAAAAAATAACCCACACAGTAAAAGTGAGACTAAAAGGTGCGTGAAAAGTTCTGAGAAGAGCCATTAAATTTGTAGTTTTTAGGCTAGAAGAAAGCAATGGATTACTTTAAGGAGTGTATGCTGTAACTGCAGAAATAATGGAAACCATTTACTCATGCTGCAGGAAGAGGAATTCAATCGACACTTCCAGCTGCATCGCTTAATATAATGATAATGAATATGGGGACAGTAAATTGAAGATTTTTTAGTCATGTTCCCTACATCTTTTCTTAAGTCTTTTACAAAGATATCTGAATAACTTTCGATGTTTAGAACCAGAAAATATGGACCCAAACAATAAAGAACGCTTATTTGATAGGTTTGAAATTTAAAAAATGTTCTTTGAAATACTCTCTAAATACTTTCGAACTAACTATATGAGATGAATAATAAAATAATTATAAGTAATCTTAATTATATTTAATAAAATATAAGATTCAAAAATATTTTTCAATAAAGTATGTTACTATTCTTCTCCAAAGAAATGATATTTCTATAAAAAGAAGGTAGACTATAATAGTTCTGATCCTATTTGTACATTTATACATAAAAATACCAATGAAAAAACTATTATTTTTACGTATCGAGGAAGATCATTACTAGATTTTTTTTAATTATTGAGTATCTTTTAAAATAATTATGTACCGAAATTGTTATTAATATACCATCAACACTGATAAATTTTCCCTAGATGTTTTTATGGAATGCGTTGAAAAATAAAAAATTATAAACATGATTGAATTAGCCATTAGATAATAAATTTAGGCGAAAAATATGGAATCTTGTTTACAAAATAATTTGGGGTGTATGATGTGCTTTCTTTGTATGTGCGCATAATGTGAATGAAGTACATATTTACTGTGCATACATGTAAGGAAACCAATGCAAATACCTCTCCTGCGATTGATTTTATTGTTCACAAATTTCACAAATTAAAAATGCTAAAAAAGAAATAAATTATCTCAGAAGATAGTATTGCTCTCTATATTCCAGTACAATTTTAGATATGCCTCTTCAATATGAAAATCGATATAGAAGATAATGATGTCATTAATTTCAAAAGAAATAATTCTAAGTAAGAAACTTTATTTATTTTATATATTTTTCAAAACTTATTTGTTCAATAAAGAAATAATTATAAATATATAATGACTTGTGTTGTAACTATCCTTTATAAATATTATTATATTAATTATAATAATTGCTACTAAATAATAGATAATTACTCAATATATGAAACGTTAAAACTTTTACATAATAATGGAATATATTTATGAGTATATAATTTATGATTATATACAGCGATTAAAAGTCTTTCTCCTTGTCATAAACAAATTTGAATTATATGTCTATTAAAATTTGAAAATTCTGTTACATTTTTAATTCTACTTAAAGTTTAATATTTTAATTTCCATGTTAAATTTGAAAGTCTAGATTCCCCTCAATAATATAAAAATACTTAATCTAAAAAATGAGCTGAATTTTTTTAAAGGAGCATAATATTTAAATTAAGTTTAAAAAGGAGTCTCATATGTTAGATGAAAACATGACTTGTATTTAAATTGTAACCAAAATAACGCATTTATTAAAAAAAAAATTAGCTATTAACTTAAAAAGTTTTTCCTATTATATAAACTAACTAATACATCACTGAAATATATTTTAACAATATATATAAATATCAACCCAAATTACACAGAGGGAAAAAATGTTTATGGTATTTCATTTAATATAAAAGGGATTTTAAATTGTATGAATTATAAAAATTTACGAAAATATCAATATCCTTCTCTAAGCAAATTT
Source organism: Latrodectus geometricus (assembly GCA_026290005.1). Lineage (NCBI taxonomy): Eukaryota > Metazoa > Arthropoda > Arachnida > Araneae > Theridiidae > Latrodectus > Latrodectus geometricus. Next base: position 2,600 of record JAPDSC010041775.1, read on the forward strand.
TGAAAGAGGTGCAACGTTCTATCATAAATATCAGAAAGAAATTATATAATGGTGAAAGGAATTTCAGTCTGCAGAGAATTCAAATACTTTTGTATATCATTTCAATCTACTATCAATTTAATGCCCACATTGTAAATTGATATTTTATATTAACAAATGATATTTGATCTATTTAATTTGATGATAGATTATAAGTTTTTTAAGAATGTACTCAGAAAACACTTAAATGCCAACGCTTTATTTGGCATAAAAGAAAATATTGAACTAGAATATAAAATTTGATAATTAAATTAAATTTTATTGTTTGAAAAAGTAGAGCTTAGAAGACTGATTGAAATAATAAATTATATTATAGAAATGTAACAAAATTCTTCAATGTAAAGGTTGGTCGAAAATATACATTTTTATTATACCTCTAATAAGGATATTTCCTTAAATGTAACGGAAATAAAATAAATATTGGAAAAAGAATATCATTGAAAACACACATAAATCTGCATATTTACAGGAAAATCCTTGATTATTATTTTTCATATATATAATTAAGTTGAAAATTACCCAAACTGCATATAACATATTTTAATTTTTCTTAATAAATTGAGTTAAATAAGTTTATAGAAAATTTTTCACCTGAAATTTTAACATAGTATTTTGATTCATTGTTAATAGATAAACTACATTTAACAATTTATGAAACATGAGGGCACGTAGTGATTTATATTCTAATACAAAATTAGTTAAAGAAACATTTCATTAAAATCTCTAGCTCTTAGAGTATTAAAAATGCGGTTACTAATTTTTTAAATATTACTTTTAAAATAAGTAACTTTATTTTTAAAAAATCATAATTTTTTGCATTAGTTGATCAAAATATCTTAGCTCTAGTATTAAATTCAATGTTTTATAATGAATGAGGCATGATTTTAAGAGAATTAATAGATAAATTATTATTTTCTTCCAATTTTTTTTAATTGAAACTGTATTTCATTAAATTTTTTATTATCTTTTTTTATTTAAACATTTCGTAGAATAAACGTGACTTAGATTAATGTCTGATTAATATTATCTTGGTATACTAGATTGTAGTGGATACTTATCAATATTAAATGTTTATACTGTATAAATTTGAAGAGTTATATGGCTATGATGCTATATAGTTTTGAAATTATATGTCTTTTCAATGGAAATAAAGAGCAATTGTTGATGCTTCTATTCTAATATTGCACCAATCTCATATTTGTTTTATTAATGTTTTTTTATTTGAAGAACACATTTAAATATATTTTGAAGATTTTTAATATTTCAAGATTATATAAAAAAGTAATTCCAGATTCACATCGAAAACAACTTTTGAAAACATTGTCACAAACAAACTTCTAGTATGTTTGTACAGTGAGATTAGATTTTTGTATTATTATTTTATGGCAATCAACAATGAAAATTTATTTTGTCTTACATTTTTGTCTATATTGAATAAATAAAAAATGATCAAAATATTACTAAACTTAGCATCTATGAGGAACATTTATTAAAACATTTTTTTGTATTTTATGGAAATTCTGTATTACATTTCTTGATTACATAGCATGTTTAAAATAAAACAAGCAAATCAGCTTTTATTCTGATCTTTATTTCGGACAGAAATTTAAGCATGATATCCTGTTTATATAATGTTCCATATTTTTTTGTTAAGATTCTCAATACGGTTTTGTAAGTGGTTAGGAAGTTAATACAAAATTATAAAAAGAAAAAAAATTTAAATAAATTAAAACTTTTAAATCAACTCTTTCCTAGGCTGAAAATATTAGGTAAGTTTTGAGAGAAAAATCTGATAAATACAATTTATTTTTTTTTTTTTCTACTTTTTTTCTTTCCATTCCTTTTGTATAGCCCATATCTGCTATGTTGACAGCCAGCCAATGGAGAAGAATCTTCTTTCATGAATCATTTTTTTATTTTTACATTTGTATAATTTAATGAAAACGTGCCCCCCTTTCTTTTTCTGCACCACAGTAGGGAGTCTAAAGCTTTTACTGCCATTTAAGCGAGCGCTTTCTTCTCTTTAATGTTGTGGTGAAAAGAGGAATTTATGAGGAATAAATAAAAGGAAATCCAGTGAAAAAACAGGGAGTTGTGACAAAATGATTGTTTAAAGAAGAATGGAAAATATTTTTTTTCCGAGAATATAGCTTTACGTTTTTATTTTTCTCGAAAAACTTATATGATTTAACTTATTTCCTTTTGTAAATATTTACATTTCTTTTGCTGCGAAAAAAATGTAAAAAAAAAAAAAAAAAAAAAAAAAAAAAAAAACGCGTCATAGAGTTAAAAAGCTATGTTATTGTCAATTTAATATCTATGAAATGGTACATGAGAAAAAGTTTTCTTAAAATGTTTTTATCGTAGATAAAGAATTACATAAAATTTTTCATTCCCTTTCTAATATTTCATAATTGTAAAAAAAAATTGGAAGATCACCGGATACTTGGCCAATCAGACTGAAAAAAAAGTTATGAATGATTTAACTGACAGAATATAATGATTTGAATTTTTATAACTCAGCATTTGAAAAAGAATAGTTTTTTTTCGAATGGCGCAAACATTCGCTTTAAAGAGATAATAAAAATTTCATCGAGGTAAGAGTATTTCTGCGCATAATAAATATGCATCAGAACAATTATCCTCTGTTTCAAGCCTTTGTATTTGTAAGCACATTACTCAAACACACAAAACATTTAAATGATATCGTACGTTTAAAAATGGTAGCAACGTTGACCTTGATGGTTGGACCGTTTGCTTTCGTTGTCGGAAGGTAATGAGTTCGAATCTTAGCACAAGAATCCGTAGTGCTTAGGCTGCTGATGTCCGTAAAATATGTCGTAGTCGCAATGTCCTCCAAGTGAAATAATACCCTTGGAAGTAGATTCAATTCTGAGGGACTTCTTTGTCTTTCCTTCTAAATTAAGAAGACGCACCCGCTTGCTCATCTAAATGCCTTGCAGTCCTTAGAGCAGGTTTAATTTTAAATCTGTATTCCATACCCTTCAATTTGACCCATACATGATTATGAACTTGATAGATGTCTCTGTCGATCAAATGGGATAAGAAAATAACAACACAGATTTAAAAGTAACTTATATATAAGGAAGTATTCTGTGATCAGTAGCTACATTTGCTACATGGATGGGGAATAGTACATAAATATATTTCCTAATAATTGTTCACAAAATCATCAGTCACGTCACAAAAAATAATGTGATTTCCCAGTTGTCAATGCATTTCAATAAAGGTTTCCTTTGTCCAAAATTCCTACATGCTAAACTATGATATCTCAAACCAATATGGTAGAGAGTCACTGAGGTTATCAAATGAAAGTTGACAATTTATTTCTCCCTCCCAAGGAAAATTTCTATTTAGGCCATGTTTCAGGAATCTATTGGACAAGCTCTTCGAAAGATTGCTTCATCAAACAGAAAATAATTCACTACCCTGGCAATTTGAGATCCTTCATTACAATAAAATTTTCCTAACTGCTGGTTTACATTAAAATACTGCAAAAGCTTTGATAAAAGTTATTGCAATGCAAGGTTTATTCCAGATGCCCTGTTTTTATCAGAAAATACCCGTTTCTTGTTGGGCTCCTAATAGGGACTCAAGCCATGAAAATAATAGTTTTATTCCTCTTTGTCTTTAATTTAAATGCTCATTTGCACACTTATGTTCCCAGCTTGGAGAGTCTCACTCTTACGAAACATAAATAAAATGTTTGAATGTAGGAAATAATAGAATGAAGCCTTCTTAGTTTTCTGAAGGAGAGTATATAAAGAAGCATTTGAGGATGTTTTTTCTAGCCAATGAAATTAAAGGCTGACCTTCATTTTGTGTAGTTTTATGCTTACAACTATTTTAGGATTAAAGGACATTATTTCACTAAATTTCATTGCATTACAATATTACATAGGATTCATTTCAGTTTTCAAGTACCAATTTCTTAGCATAAAAATGACAATTTGGGATTCTTCGAATAAATCCACAATAAAAAATGAATGACAAAGCTATGCAAAGTATTTCATTTACCTCTAAATGAACAATGGCACGACAGGTTGCCGTTACATTACATTAATCAATTAACAATTACTTTCACTATTACAAAAGATAAGACATATTGATTTTCTAATTTCTTCCTACAGAAAGGTTTAAATAACTTTACATTCCTAATCCGAAATGAGTAAAATTTCATTGTCAAAATAGTTAAAAGTTTTTTAACTTGAATTTTTTCCTTTTAAGTTCTTCATTTCGAGTATGTTAAAATGTAAAGGACTGTTTGATTGTGTTATATTGAATTCACAATACAAATACTTCTAATCGTTTGAAGCATCATTCTTTTTTTTTCAGTTTTTATAAGAACATTATATTACATATACCAAATATATGCCAAAATATTTATATCCAATGTGTATTTTATTATTAAAGTATATAATTATTCTTTGTTTATATGTATATAAATGTTCTTGCAGCAATTTTTATTAATTAACACAGTGGGGCTTGATTGTGTGCTACTTGATTAAATAAAATATAATAATGAAATTTATAAAACTTAAGGCTAGCTACAGAAATGAGAGAAACAGAAATGCATTATTATGTATGAACAAAAAATGTATTAAGTACTAAATTCAACCTGGGTAAAGAGAACCCGATGAATATTTTCTCGTTCACATGAATTTATAAATCTCTGAAGAGGAAAAATATAATTTATTAACACAATGATATGCTTTTTATGAAACGGCATCCAATACAAAATACATTTTTCTTCAAAATTCAAAATTGATCACGAATTGTTGCTATCTATCTCGGATTAGAAACACCATTTTAGACATGTGAAAACATGTAAATTGATCTTGATATCCTTATTAGGGGAACTAAATTAATATTTTCAAACATATTAAATTCTCTATAATGTAGTAAAATATTTAGAAGAATGAGAGATAGTTTTGATCTAACAAGGTTAAATTAAAACTCCAGTAAGAAAAACGAGAATACAAATTCAATTCCCATTTTTTGCATTTTTATACATATTTCAGTAAGATTTGTCGTATATGGTACTTATTAATCTATTTTTATCTATCCAAGTTTATTCATACGAAATGTTTAGTTCAATAAAATAAAATACCTTTGAAAGTTTTCAATTAAAACGCAATGTGCTTTACATGTACTAGATTATATTTTGATTAAAAAGAATGAGATAATGAGAAATTTCCTTTACTTCTTTTTAATTTTATTTTAAAAGTTTGCATATTTTGACTCCTTTTCATCTATTTATTTGAATGCTTTAATATAAATGATTTTAAGTAATTGATTTACATGATTTACCACCACTTTAATGAAAAATTACGAAATGAATTATAAACAAACAAATGCAGAGGCAATCATTTCGATTAATAATTTAATGAAAGTGATAAAATCCTACTTTCCAATTTAATTAGACAAACAATAAGTGAAACTAATTATTTTAATATTAAAAGATTACTTTCTAATTCACCTCAAGGAATAAAATGTTCTGGATTAGATCAAAGTGATTTTAATCGATAGAAATGCCGTGTGAGTCTCAAAAGAGACTTCTAGTTTTCACGTTTGGGTGGCTCTATATTCCGTGATGCAATCAACCGTTGTAAATAGCTTATATTGTATACTACACACAAGAGCAGAAAGTTAGATGATTGCAGAGTATAGTCGAATATTGATCGACTAGGAGAGCTGGTTACTCTCACGATCACTCGAAGAGCTTTTATGGAATAGGGAAAATTGCCTGCAGGGCATCAAAACTTTTTCTCTTTCTAGGGAATATATGGTTACTCTTAAGTTTTGGTAATAAATTAAAGAAAGGGAAAAAAATGCGCTGCGCTTATTTTGAAGACATAATGCTAACGTTTTTTAAATTAGATTTTTTTTTGTCTTGTACTAGATGTAGTCTAGTAATATAATGTTCAGCAAATTATTTTAATTATTAATGAGCTTACAGAAATTAAGAAAAGATTCTGCCATTAAGTTTAATTGCCTAAGAGTTTAACTTGTTTATGAAAAGATACATAATCTGTTATATATAATTTTTCAAAACGTTTTAATCTCATGGATAATTTATACACTTAATTTTCTCTTTTTTTTACTGTCATTTCGATAAATATGTATCGCCTTCTTAATATTATTAATCAATAAAGTGAGAATTTTATGTGCATTATAATTTGTGCTTAGGAAGCAAAAACATTATGTATTTTAAAAAATTAGCTGTCAGTTGTAAAAGATAATATAATTAATGTGTATATTCAGTATTTTCACAAAAAAATATATTTTCTTTTCTTAAAAGAAAAACATTTATTTTATAAAAAGTAATTGAAAGCGCCTTTCTTTTAATTGAGAATATACAAAACCCTATTAAAACAAACTGATTTAAAATTTTATATAAAGTAATGCAACTGAATCGTATAGCTTCAAATATTGATTTAGAAAATAAATTTTAATTATTAAATTTATTCTACCTTTACGCATTTGTAAATTAACTTGAAAGTATCCTTAAGTTTTCAGCCAGAAATTATTTTATTACTCCATAGTTGAAAAGAAATTAAATTTCATAAGCCCTTTTCCTAAGCATCTTTTGATACATGGTTTATTTAAAAGTTAAAGCATAAAAAATAAACAACTTAAAACTTGAAGTATCAAATTATATTTCTCTCTCTCGTTATACTTAAAACTCATTTATTTTCAATTAAAGAGATAATATCCGCTGATAAAAATCCCAAATGTTAATATGAACATTAACTTAATGCAATATAACGGGTTGAAAAGGAATATGAATTCGATGAAGATATTTCGTAAATTGTCTTTCTAAAATATTAATATATAATAAACAATATATATACCTATATATAAGAAACTATATACTATATATAAGAAACAATATGTACCTATTCAAAAATTATAAACTTAAAAATATATTATTATTAAATATATTAGAATCACACATACTTCGAAGAATCTTAATTTGAAGAAAAATCGGCCAGGAAAAATCATTTGGGAAGTGGTTCTGTCTTTTAGTATGATAAAAATTATATAAATTTTTATCGGAAAAAATCATGTTTTTCTTTTCCAATATTTTAAGAAAAATTTTTTTTATTAAAATTACACCTTATTTGTTTACACTTTAGTGATTAAATATTCTGTTTTAAAAATTGATTTCTAGTTTTCTTTAATATCTTATAGTATTTACTATAAATGCAGTACCTTTGCTGCTAACTCATAAATTTCTAATATTATAATAACACGAAATATTTTCACAAATAAAACTAATAATGACAATTTTATCTTATATAAAGAATATTATTGTGAGATTTGATATAATTTAAATTTATGGGTCTGAAGCTATTTAAAAGTCAATTTTTTATGACGCAGTGGCCACGTAGAGGGCAATCTAAAAGATGAAAAAATTGCGAAGCATTTTAACATGAATTGTCTTCCAGGAGAACGTTTTATGTACAAAAATCGTATACAGATCTTACAGAAAGGGAACTTGAAAAAATCTAAAGTGAAGTGCATACAGAAAGAAGGAACTCAAGATTTCTTTTTCGTTTTCAAATATGACTAGGAAGCACAACTAAGTACTCATCTCTCTAAAGAATATGATTTATCATAAGTACTTAGAACTATAATTTAAATTTTTAAATAGAATACCTTTTCAATTCTTTTTAAATGCTTTGGCAATAAAATGCCACAATTCTATGATAGGCAGAATTCTTTTCTTGACAGAATGTAAAACACGTTATTTCAGATATTATATTTTTCATTTATTTATCTTTTTATTATTTTTTATATATAATACTATTATTTAAGAGAATACCTACTATTTAATAAAATATAATGTAATATTTCATTTTTTAAAATTTTAAATCGTCTTTTTAGTAATTCCTTTTCCTTTGCGTTTTATTCCCATTTCAGGTAGAGAATATGTATATAAATTTGTAGATTATATATATTTTTTGACACGTTTCAGTTCAATCTGTTTGTTTCCAGAGGTGTAAAAAGTGTTAAGTTAAATTTCATTTTTCTAACTATTCCTTTCTTTTGTGATGTAGTTCTTGGTAGAATACCAAAGAAACTTATCTTCATGCTATAAATACTGAAGATGTAAGGTCATTAAGTGAATCTATTTGTGACAGAAAACGTTTTAGATTCAATTAAATTTAATCAGTTAAATGCAAAATAAAAAAAAAAAAAAAAAAAAAAAAACTTAAAAAAGGGAGATATAATATTTATTGCCGATTTTGGAAGAAATGAGTGACATTTCTGATTAATGTATCACCTTAATATTAATTACAAGAATTAAACTTTCGAATGATTCTAAACTTTCATACTTTCAATCTAATTAATTACTCTTATTAAAATCCTTAACATGGGTATGAATTTCGAATCATGCTTAAAAATACTGTTAAAAAGCTAATTAATGGTAAAAATTTTACTAAATTAAACAACCCAACAACCTAATTAATGACAGAAAAAATTTAGTGCTAAATTGAGGAATGGAAAAGAATATTCAGAGCAAAACTTAAGGAATTTTAAATACTGATTGTTAAATAAAGAAATGATATAAATAACAATTTTTCCTCAGATTTAACATTCTAAGGTTATTTTCGCATACAAAATTTCCTTCAGCCAAGACATTCAGCGTAAAATTGATTCAAAACCCCTTCAAATATTTATTCCCAAGATGGGAGATAAACCTGTAAAATGTTAAATTGATAACCATTCATCTACAATCTCTTATGGGGAGAGTTTCGAACTAAAATAATTAGACAATTAAAGATTTTAAACTAGAGTTATAATATTTCTAAATGGAGTTTTTTATATTGAAAATAAAGTATTTAAAATGTATATTATATATTATAATTACTCTTTAAATTTAACATTACTTTAAAATTTATTGCAAAATTTTGAACTTCATATTTTGTTTATTTCTTTTACAAATTTTCTCATTAGATTATTATAACGAATGTTCTTATATTTAGTACAGAAACTGAAGTTTTATACTGTATTGCTAACTTTTTAAATTTCCATTCAATTCAGATTAATATGTTCCTAGAGATTAAATGTTGAGCGAAGTTCATAATCAAATTAGATCATCTGATTATAAAATTTGAATACTATCGAATCTATGATTATGAATCAAAAATTCTTTTATCAAATTAATACCAATATTAAATTTATTGATCTGCACCAATTTAGTTGCTTTTATTCATGCTGATAAATTAAATAATTTAATTAATGGGTTATAATTCTCTTTATGAAATTAATTCATAGGAAATATCAACAAATTGCAATAATTTAAGATATTTTCTAATATTTACAAAATATGTTGATATCAAGGTGATGAGTATTTTTATTCTTGTAATAGACAGCTCCAATATTGTGAGCACAAATCTTAAAAGTACACACAAACCCTGTTTGAAGGAAGATATTCGAATTACAAGATTTATATAATGATAATTTTATCTAATGAAAGGAATATTCAACAATGAAGTCTCAAGAACTAAGGTATTTATTCTTAAGCAAATATTTTAGTAAAAGTTTGTAAATGAACTTGCCACTAATTCAGCCATTTGTTGTTAATATTGAGTTAGAACAACAGCATGTCTCTCTTTTTGCAAAATAAAAAGGTATTTATTAAAATATTTTTTTTAATTTTGATTAAATTTGATTTCAATTAAAAATACTTTCAAATTTAAGGAAAACTAATTTTAATTTTATAATTTAGCTTTAGTCTGCTCTCTGGTATTATGCAAAAGGAGAAGTAATGACAAGGCTTTTCTCAGTAATAATTTTCTTTAAACAAATCCTTAATAAACAATTGGCTATATTAAACACGTCATGCAAACACTTTAGAGATGAAACATTACGACTATTTTCTATGTATTAAATCTTGCACTTTTTTAAAATATTATAACTAACCCAAACTTCGTGTAAGGTATATTTCTTTGTAAATCTATATTATAACCATTTTATATATTGATAAATATTACTTGATAAATTTAAGAAAACATTAAATATTGAAAAAATTCATGATTAGAAAAAAAATCATGTCTTATCAAAATCTTAACACCATTAGTATCAGTTCTATATCAAGTAAAATGAACAAGAATCTTTCTTAAATATATATGTAATTTTACTACGGATTATCAGTCATTGTGCATAGGGGTCTTTGGAAACAAATAGGCAAAAACTCTAAGAAAATAATTTAATATGAATATGTTGAAACTAACTATGGAGAGAATAAAATTCAATTTTCTATTCTAAGTATAATTCATAAAGATAATAATAAATTTTTGCTGTGCGTGTGCAGTTAAATATGAAATTTTAAATTAAAAGTTTTTTTTAAACAAATTGAAGATTTCCATAAAATTTTCTTTATGGAGCTGGAAAAAACCTTTTTAGTTACATAATTTGAGTAACATATAAGATTTACTTTACATAGTTGATTTAATACATGTTATTATTTATATACTATATGATAGATTACAAGTGCAATGTTGCCTTTTAGATGTACACTAAGAACTGTTTAAATAAGAATGTATCTACAGCATATATAGAAGAGAAACTAATTACAAAATATCATGAAACACAAGAAAAAGAACATTGAAGAAATCTAAACACGTCAGTGTTAAATTGATAGTTGGATGTCCATCTATGTCTTCTTTAGTATACCTTCAAAAAATTCATTACCTTGAAAATAAAGGCGAGTTCCTTATAATAGAATTCATATAATATGAACATAAAATAAAACTCATTCTGTCAGTGTATCAACAGACAACGTTGGCATCATGGCAATGAAATACACACATTGTTTCATGACTCAACTCTAGAAATCGAATCATTCCTCATTTTGAAGACAGTTCTGTCAAAATCAGATAACACTACAGTAGGAACTGACGCATAGTGTTGCGCACGCAAGCGAACACTTTGAATGGGAAGCACGGTGACATGTATGCGCGTTAACTTCCCAAGGGGATTAGGAGAAACCATGGAAACACGTATTCGTATAAAGGCTCAGCCGCTGAATTTATCTACTCACTGTGGAATTAATATCAGGTTGGTAAAGAGACCGCTCAAAATCCTTTCTCTATTAAGAATATTTGAGCTACTTAACCCCTGACTCTCAAAATGTATAGCGTTGAAATGGATTTAACTTACAAGTACTTAAATTGTAGCTTAAAGATTAAAATTATAATAGTGGAAAGACTTATTAATAGTTCTCTTTGGATATGAAGTTAATTGGAAAATATGAGATACCGTGATATAGGATGATTTGAATTATTTAACCAATTTCATTAGCATTTTTGAAGCATCAGTAAGTAACGGAGTATAGACGTAAATTTATACGTCAATGACATACTTTACCTATTGTTATAAGCAATCTGTGATATGTGATTATTATGAAATGAACATTTGAATATAATTTTTTTAATAGGTTGTATTTGCATTGAAATTTAACATAAAAATGTGTGGGAATTGCGAATACGAAAAAGTAAAAAAAAAAAAAAAAAATGTGTTGAAATCGCAATAATAACAAATTCTTCTAAAAATTAAAATTTATTTATTTTAAAATGGATAAATGAATCACCCAATATTCACTCTCCTGCAATAAAATATAAGCATCCAGGGAATATCAGGCTGGAGCACATAAAATCACACATGCTGATAAGATTTGATAATTTATCTAAATGATAAATTTACCGGATGATCAGCGAATAAGCACTGATTTCAAAATTAAATATCCAAACAACAAATATCAATATAATTAGGAGGTAAATGGTACGTTTTTTAGGATAACTATAAAAATAGTGTTCATAAGCTTCGAAAATTTAGTTACAAAAACTGATAACAGATGTTACCATATAAATAGCCTGCAAAACGTGCTTTGAAATTTAAAGCGATCATGACTGTTAGATAGTTAAAAGAGGCTAGCATAGATATTCAAAAATTGTATTCAATTGAACAACATGTTTTTGGTACTGGAGTACCATAGAATAGAACACAGTCCTACGGCAACAAGGTGCAATTTTCAAAATCGATTTGATGTTCCAGTTGAACCCGATGGGAAAACCATTCGCTTGCTCTTCATCAAATTCGAACGGACTGGCAATGTGAATGATGATCGAAAGTTAAATGTTAGGTCTATGGAAACAGTAGTCATTCCTGAAAATGCAGCCAAAGTTTGTGGAATTGTTCAGCAAAATCCTAAGAAAAGCATCCAAAAAATTACCTCAGACGTTGGTTTGAAGTACATGAGCACTAGAAAAATATTGAGAGATAGCCTTTGGATGTTTCCATACAAAGCCCAAAGTCATCAGACTGTACCCATAAAAGCTGTGCAACAAAGGGCTGACTTTACGAATCAGATTCTCAGAATGATCAACAACGTAGGATTTGATCTGGGCTGCACGTTGTTCACAGATGAAGCCCATTTCCACTTTAATAGTACTATAAAGAAACAAAACTGGGATTTTGGGGTACCAAAAATCCTCATTTGTGGGAAAGAAGGCACTGCATTCTCCTAAAGTTACTTCATGGCCTGCGGTATGCACCAAAGTAATTATGGGTCCCTTCTTCGTATGAGAAACGATTAGTATTGAACGTTACGCTACAGTTTTGGAACAATTTGTCAGCACACAACTAGCTTTGGAGGATCGACCTGGTATGGACTGGTTCATGCAAGATCGGGTTCGACCACATTTAACAAATAAAGTTTTTTCCTTTCTTCATGAATACTTTGGGAATAGAGTGATTGCGTTAGTTTATCCGAAATTCACTGACACAGGAATAGATTGGCCTCCATATTCTACCGATCTGACTCCTTGTGAATTCTTTCTGTGGAGTGCTTTGAAAGACACTATTTATATCAGAACAATCCCGCTACTCTGGATAAGCTTGAAACGCCAATTGGTGTTACATGTAATTCCATTTCCGTTAAAACATTGAAGAACGTGATGTCAAATTTCATTGCTCGTTTATCTTATCTCATTGTTTCAAAAAGTGGACATTTTGAAAAATTGTGTTCAGATTGCGAGGACTGCTTGATCTGATTTTTTTTAGAATCCTTTCAGAGAAAGAGTTTAAAGTGCAGAGCGCCATCTGTTAACAGATTTTGAAACGAAATTTTCGAGACTTCTGTACACTATTTTGACTGTTTTGCTAATAAACGTACCATTTACCGCATAATTCTATTGATCTTTGTTGTTGAGATATTTAATTTGGAAATCAGAGCTTATTCACTGATCACCATTTATTTCAATTATATTGCGGAAGCATCCACAACATTCCTTTAATTAACATCAGACATTATTTAAAAGGACCCTCGCCAAATTCTTAAGAAGTTGGCTCTAGATTACAAGTTTTGTTATGCTTCCTTCAAAAGAAATAGATCTTCTTTTGAAAAATCCTAAATTTTGACAACAATTGTCAGATTTCAATAGCCTTTAAAGAAGCAGATTAATCAAACAGACATTTCAAACAGACATCGTGATCTCAACGACAGTGAATCACACAAAGAGTAAAAAGTTACAGTAGTGATCCAAAAGCATAAATAATATGGGTCCAAATACAGAAGAAAAACATATTTCAGGCACAACAGTAAGAACAAGAAAATACAGAAGAGGAAAGGTTTACACCAATATATTTTATATTATCTATTTAGCAAGACAGCATCAA
>JAPDSC010041779.1:0-16182 GCA_026290005.1 Latrodectus geometricus
GAATTTTGGCAATCAAAATACATATTTAAAATAACACATTTCATATTTAAAATAACAGAATATATGTAAATTACAGAAGCTGTATTTGAAAAAGATCTGCATGTTAACAACATTAATGGTTTTTATTTCTTTTTGTTATAATTGTTTTGTGTGATAAGAACTGATAAATTGTTTTTAAAATTATTTTGATCATACAATAAATTGTAAAATTCTGATCATTTTTCAATGAATGAAGGCTTGTAAATCTTTATTCAAAAAGTAGATTCCAAATGTAATCATATTAATCTCAGAAAATATTTTTATAAAATTCTTATCTGGAAAGAAGAAAATATTAAGGTAATACTAAATTTTTATCCTTAATGTTTTAAACTTTCAATAAAAGAATGATTGTCTTTTTAAAAAAATACTGTTTATTTAAATCTTCTACAGAGATTAAAACATTGTAAATAGATTCAGAAATATTAAGTAATTTAAATATGCACCATATATTACTTTTACTTTACAATATATACTTTATATAAATAATTTACATAATAATAAATTGATTTATTCTTTCTACTCGTATGTTCTTGTTGCAAATTAAAAAGTGCATATTCATTTTGGAATATGAAAATAAATTTTAAGCATCTTTTAAGTACCATACGAAAGAAACCAAAAAAGTTATCTAGCATCTAATCCAACATGTAGTAAAAAAATACTTAATCCTCATGATTCAGTAATGGGGACATCGAATTAGGTATATCCCACCTCGAGCAAGTTCAAGCAAGTTCTTAACACGAAATCACAATTAGTTTTTTGTGAAGAGATTATTTGATCACTTTATCTTAAAAGACAGAGTATGAAAAAGTTCTCATATTACTATGAGAGTGTTAATGAAAATGTTTTTGAAGAGTTGAAAAATGAAGAGTTGTTCTTAATGAAAATGTTTTGAAAAAAAGAAAAAAAAAAAAAAAAAAAAAAAAGAAAGAAAAAGAAAGAAAGAAAAAGGATACAAATTCTCACATACAGAAATACCTATTAATACCTATAATAATAAATTATTTTGGTTTGGTTAAACATAAAATTTAACATTTTTTAATTAAAATAACAAATACATAATTTGAAACAAAGTTTATCAAAAACTTCTTTCATTTTACAAATATAAAAATTTATTTATTTATATTGTATACTAATATTACAAATGTAAACGAAGAATGACTGATTTCTTACTAAGTCTTTAAATTGGGACTTTTCTAGCACAAATTTTTTATTTGTAAATTATTTTAAGAATCTTTTGAAATATAACATTAATAGTTACATACTTTGATTAATAAAATATCAGTATAAAAAGCAACAATTTTGACCAGGATCGGACCAAAGATAGAGATGTTGATAGGGACAATGATTGTTAAAAATTTCAAGACATTAAATGTTCTTTTTCAGGTTATTATATTTGGAACAAGTTAACCAGCACAGGAGAATAACTACCCATAGAATCTTGCATAAATATGAAATTGCATAATTCATATCACCATCAACAGATTATAGTACAATTGCTTTTTATAGTGACTAAAAATAAAAATATTCTGTGCATATGTAAGAAGAATGCATATTGTAATATTTAGACATTTTTCGTATAATTATTCTTATGACTCTGAAAATAAGTCTATACGTTTTTGTTCTTTTTTAAACTTTTGTATTTTATTATCATTTTTTATTTACAATACAATTATAAATGTAAATGAGATATAGAAATATATACAAACTATAAATATGCATATAAAGGACACACACACATATATATATGCAAAATTTTTTATATCATAAATTCATATTCAACTTACATTTTGTGATAATTTTCAAAATAATCTGGATCAATGCATAGTACTACATTGCATGTTTTGAGAACTACTGTGGATCTTTTTTGTTTCCACTGATTATGGCAATCAACACATCTTCACTGTTTCTTATCAAATGGCAAATGCATTTCTTCTGGACGAATTCGCTTGTAAGAAACAGGGGATGATAGATGTGTTGATTTTCTGGAAGGGGTTGAATTACTTTCTAAGCATATAAGGAACAAATCAAATTCATCGGGAAAGATTTGTCACTTGTTTCTCTTCTGACTTTTTTATACGTAGCGTAGCAAATATGTTTAAAATGTGGAATAATATCCAATAAGTAGAAAAATAACTTTTTTTGTCCATTTTAAGGTTTTCAATCTAAAAGTATAAATACTGGCCATCCTATCACTTTTATCAACATAAACCATATATTTATTATAATCTGATACAATTTTGAATTTTTCCTTTTTGTCATTTCTGATAAAATTTTGATCATACATATTGCTTAGCATGTAAACTTCATGTTTGTCTTTCTTATACTGTCATTCTACTACAAAAACAGAATCTAATATTAGCTTGTTTTAATTTGATTTTGGAAAGCTCTTTGGGGAAATGTTTTCTATTACTTTTTACTGTGCTACATCAATTAATTTTCTTTTCTAAAAGATTGCAGAAAAGTTCTGCTGAAGTACAAAAAATATACATATATAATTTATGGCCTTTATTCTTTATAGAATTTATTAATTTTGAAACATTATGGGAAGCAGAAATTCCAGGATCCATTTTATTTCGTTCTTTGCCTAGATACACTTTTATATCATAAGTATAGCTGTATTTATCTAGTAATTAATAAAGCTTATATCCCTATTGTTTTCTTTTTTTAGGAATATATTGTTTAAATGTCTCTCTTCCTTTGAATTTTATAATGACTTCACTAACAGTTAGTTCTACAGAAGGATGATAGGTCTTAAAAGATTTATTAAAAAAAATTAAAAATATGATGTTATTTCCACAATCTGTCATATCTTTCATTCAGTTTTGGCCTTTTATTGTCTGTAAAATGCAAAAATCTTAATACGTTGAAGAATCTATTATGGGAAATAATTTTCCAAAAAACAGGAGTTTCAACCAATTTGTCTGTTGACCAATTATCTTTGATGTTATCTTTATCTATATGACCCACTAAAAAAATAAGTCCTAAGAATTTCTTTATTCTTTCAATATTAGTCTATCAATATTAGTCTAATTTGTCTCATATTTTCTTTTTTTACTACCTGGATGTATTTTTAATATTTATGAAGCATACCTACTGCATTGTTTCATCTGCCATAAAGTTCAAAATATCTTCTGAAAAAAAAAAAAAAAAAAAACAAATAAAAAATTCCTGTTCAACAAAATCTCTTATTTCTTCAGAAATACTTAAGTCTCCCATAAATTCAATAATGATAGGTTTGCCTTCTATTTTAGCACTATGCCAATTAAAATCAAATGATATGGAGGAATCTGCATCATTATTATCATTAAAAAAACTACTATCCTTGAATTCAGATTCATCATAACAATCAGAATCACAATCTGCAAAGTTTTCTTCCTCTAATTCATCCAGTAACTTTTTAATTTCTTCAACAATCAAGCCCTTACAATGTGAAGCAATCAAAAACATTTTTTCAAGCGACAAAAAAAGCAATTGGTGACAATGAAAATATTAGCTAAAATGAGGATGAATATGTTTTCCTTTTAAAAAAAAGAACCAATAAATTCGTTTTTTGCCAAAATTTCTTTTTCAGACAAGTCTCCAGTTTTTACGACTTTCAGGCACAAAAAAGAAGCAGTTAACTCTCTCTCAACTGCCCGAAGAAATTTGAGCCAGAGAAAGTTATGCACTTGAAAGAGGGAAAAAATCCATGGTACAACTGCTGTACCACATCCATCTTAAGAAACACTCAATTTTGTGATACAACAGTTGTACTGCCGAGACGAAAAAAGTAAAATAGTTTTTCAATAAAATTAAAAAAATCACAATTGATCTTAATTATAACAGTACTAAAAAAGTATTTTCTTTTTTATTGACCTTAATATAAATCATAACAGCACTAATAAAGTGCTAGATAATTTTACCTTTCTTGTAACAAAAATAGTTTGTGCAACGAAAAAATTGGCATAAAAATACTACCTATTATTAAATTCAAATAATCTACAATCTAAACTAACTATAAAAGTGCTTGTTATATTTAAAAAACAAATTTAGCATATTTTGTAAATTTTTTCCTAATTTAGTTCACTTTATATTTTTTTCAAAAGCACAAACCATAATTATAAAATACATATAAGCTACAGGTATTTAAAGTGTTTTATATAAAAGGAAATTAAACTGTTTTATAATTTTAAGTTATATTTTATATAAAACAATTACATAAAACTTTCAATAAAAAAGTGGCATTGTGATTCAAAATTTACAGAACAAACATATAAATACAATTTTTAATAATTAATAAGGTATAAATGAATAAAATAAAAAAGTAAATAAAATGGAATTTTATTAAAATATTAATTATAATTTATATAGTGAGATATATCTCAATACAAATATATAACTCAGAAAATAAAGATGTTCTCAGGATACAAATGCTAAATTGTCATAAAAATCAACAAATTAGAAATTTTTCCAAATTTTCTTCATCGTTTACTAAATAATAAATTTAATTAACTCAGAAAAGAGAGACGATAATTTGATTTATCAAAACAGAATTAGATTTACTTCATTTTTATTATAGAAAACTAAGCTTCTCAGTTAAGTCACAATAAAGAGAAAACAAACTTTTCCAAGGTTTACAAAATCGTTAAGTATCTTAATTCAGTTTAACTCAAAAGTCAATGAATTTTTATAGTTAATTTAAACTAATTATTAAAATGTTGTGAATACCTTTCGTTCCTTTGATCGTTTTTTCTTTTCATCTTCACATGAGAGTTGAGCTTGAACTTTTGAAATTCGTTTACTGTGCCTAAGCTGAAATATAATCAAACAATGAAAAAAAAATTATTATTGAAAACAATTTACTTTATTACACATTGTTTTATGATAACAAAGATAATATTTCTTTACATATAAGAATGAAAATATTCAAATTGAATTAGAATTCTAATTGGATTCTTAAAATAAGAAAATTTTTATAATCATTAATAAAAGTCATATTAAATTGAATTTATTAATTAAACTGAATTGGGAACATATTTAAACTTAATTCAGAGATTATCATGAAAACTAAACAATACATAAGATCTCGCAAAATATCAGTATGAAAAAATAATCAAGCAGTAATGTCTATAATATATTCATATAGATTAAATAACATATTTAAAGCCAGTTAGTTAAAATATAATGAGCTAATTTTAAAAATCTACAAATGATAAAATCTAGAACAAAACTAATGGTATTCAAATGTACCGCTTTGTGATCATCCTTCAAACGCTGTTCAGCTAATTCTTTAGCCCTTTTCAAACTTTCTTTCAACTGTGAAGAGACTTTGAAGTGTATCTTTTCAATATCGCTAACTGAATTCAAGAAAAAACTGCAAATATATTGAAATATTTGTAAAATATTTATTAAAAATTTTAAATTGGTTATATGCAGAATTGAAAATTTTAGGCAATATATTTAAGAGCAATTGAATTAGATAGCTATTTAATATCACATTTAAAACACAACATTTCAAACTGATAAACTTTGCAAGACATTGGAAGTATTCAGATGTCATAAAGACTCAATGGTTCTAGGAGTCACCTAAAGGTTAATTTTTCTCCTGCAGTAGCAATTAGCTAGTACATACACTGCTAGCTGATAATCTTTTCAAAAAAAAATTTGTTTTAGATAATACATCCGTTTTACATATTTTATTTCTGCAGCATCAAAATCATGAATAGATAAACTGTTGGATATTATCATGTAAGTGAAATGACAATAATAATGCTCTTTTATGTGCTACTTCTAATTCTAGAACCATTAATGGATGGTTCTAGAATTATTTTGTTACTAGGATTAATGTCAGAACTTTGTAACAAAAGACACATAAAAAATTATGTTAACAATTACCTGTATATAAGGTCACAGCAATTTGAAAAGATGGAAAAGCATCAGAAAAATATATTCATTCATCTTTTCAAATCTGTATAACATTAAAACACCTGGAACATGTTGTAATAGAAAAACTTTTCATAGAGGGCTGCATTCACATATTGCAAAGAAGGAAATCTTGTAAACAAGAAAGTGATATTAATCTGGCATTATTCAACAGTGCTTAGTACAGAACACACAAGGAGCTTCTAGTATAAGAGTGCTGCATGATGAGCCTTAGATCCAAACAATATAGACACTGCACAGGAAACAACCTAAGTTTGTGGTAAGGCATTTATTATTCACTGCATAAATTTTCTTTCAAGAAAAATTTCCATAGATAATAAACCATATTCACTTTTTGCAAGGAAGAAAACTCAAAAAATTCTTAAGCACCCAATTACCATACATAAAGAAGGCAAATCTACCTCTATTTCTCAAAGTTCAATAATATTTCAGAAGAGTGAAAGATCACGGATTCATGATTACTTTCAGGCCCAAAAAATTTACTACGATTAAATACACAGATCATGTTTTCTTCAATATATATTAAACTTCTATGAATGTTGCCATAAATAGATTCTTCAGAGTCAGACATCTTACCTTGATTAATAGTAGAAAGACCAGAGTACATGATTTGCATACTACAAATGAGCTATAATTCTTTTGCATTTCATTGTAACATATAGATTTTACAATATATATCTAGAATGTCTGCTTTATTTCAAAATTAATATGAAATATTGATATTAATACCTTGACCCATATTAAAAACTCTAATTATATAATTAGTTTTATATAAATAATGAATTGATAAGAAATGTCATCCATATTAGCTAAAGGTACAAAAATGACATAAATTACAGAAAGTTAAGTGTGTATGAATGTACTAGAGAATTAAATTAAGTACCAAATAAATATATATTTATTTCTTTTCAAAATATATTTTAAAAAGAAAGACGTTATACAAAATATGCTTACGGATGTTGTAACAAATCTGTTACACTAGGAGGACCAAATTTCAAACTATCTTTAGAGAGGATAGATAATATAACAGATCCTGAAAAGAAATCATGGTTTTAATAAATAAAAAATGAATATTAAGAAATATCTCAAAATTTAAAACTAGAATTAAGTACTGCAATATACAGTACATATTATACAGAAAACAGAAAATGGATGAATCTGGTAACTACATCAAACAATTTACTGAAAGCAACCTTAATTTTAGAAATAGAACACAAGATTTTACTTTTAAAAATTTTCTATAACACCATAATAATTTTCATAATTTCTTAAAACTAAAATTTTAATAAATATTTTTTTATAAATATAGCAATCATGACATGGCACTAAATAAATTTTTAATTTTTAAATTGATTATACATAAACATGATTACCAAATTGATTATATAATATAAATGTATTGATGTAAAAGAAAATTCATCACTCCGGAAAGGGAAAATCATAAAAGTACCTTTAAGACAAGGTGTAAAATAATAAAAAAGCTCTATAATCAGAAATTACTTTGAAAGAAATGTAAGAGCAGGATAAAACATTTTTACATTTAATTTTCTGGAAGATTTTTTAATACTTTATGAAACAGCACCTTACTGAAGTTACAGTTAAACTGAGGTAAAAATTTATGAATAAAAAAACTCATTTACATTATAAGCATATCATTTAATCCATCAAAAAGAGATAAATACTCAATTTTTGAGAAAAAATAAATTCACAGAATTATTAATATCTTTTAGTTTAAAAGATAAATTCATACAAGAAATGTCTTATGTTACATATTTTAACAAATTAATCAACATTCAACATTTTCAAACAATCAAGAAATTTAGGCCATATTTATGAATATTGAAAATGAAATTTTTCCAATTATTTTAAAATTAGCCACTGCAGAAATAAGTAGTTAAACTTCTATTTATTTGAATTATCTATTTTAAATTCAGAATTTAAAGTACCCATAATGCTATAATAGAAATATTTTTTTGAGTCATGCAAAACATTTTTCCAATTAAATTTATTTGAACAATAATAGAACAATATATAAAGTAAACTTATTGAAAAACCTTTCATGATTAGAAAATTTCTTGCAGAATAATATGTTTTTACAATTTAATAAGTGACTTACAAAACATTTCATATAAAAAGTAACAATAATATTATATTTTTATATTAAATGATATCAAATGTTAAGAAATAGCTGATATAATTATTAATCAAAAGAAATTTTTGTTTCACATACGCAAATCAGAAGCACAACTATTAGGTAAATTATCACAGGTAGCTTCATACAGGGGAGCTCCAAAAGCCATTTCATATAATAAATGACCAAAGCAGTAAATATCCACATTTTCCATAGTCTAAAAGAATGTAAAAAATGTAGACATTAATATCACTTTTATGTATAACAAAAGCAAAATTTTAAAAAAGTTACTTCAATTATACTTACAAAAATAACATTTTTGCTTTGAAAAATTTCTGGCAATATAAAGAAACTGGCAGATTTGAATGCACGAGAATTATCAGTATACAGAAAAATTTATTAACGACTTATATTAACTTATTTTGTATACTGATAATTTTTATGTCAATTGGTGACATTTTTAATTTAACATAAAAAAGCAAATTAATACTTAAACAATAATACTTATACTTAATTCATAATATTGTTCAAATTATGGATTTCCAAACCATACGCATAAAATGCAATACAAATAATGTGAATAAAACAGAGAAAATTGAAAATAAGTATATCCACTTTTGAAAGACATTCTAAATACAGTGGATGAAATATTTTAGCAAGTATCAGATCAGTAATTTATCAAATTCATCAGATTAACTTTTCAGGGAACAGAAATACTTGAAATTAAAAAAACAGATTTGTTTTGGGCAGTTAGTACTGAAAAGGTTAAATAAAATTATGAAATTAAATTTTTTAGTAAAATAACACAATTAATAGAATTCAGAAATTCAATACACAGATTGTCTTCTTTTTTTTCTTTTCTTTTTATATATATATATATATATATATATATATATATATATATATATATATATATTTAGTTTTTGAACAAAAGTTTAACCACTCAAACACAAAATAATTCAGTTTGAAATAACGATTATCATAAAAAAAATTATAATCATTAATCTTTTAAAGATTATCTGTATTTTTGTTATAATTTTTAATATTTATGTACAAATAACATATATTTTTAATTAAAAATTTGAGTATACTTTACTCGTGTAAAACCTACTAAAAAAATAATAAAAGTTATTATTTTCAATATATATATATATATATATATATATATATATATATATATATGAGATAATTAAATATATTTCAAAGCCAAATAATATACCACATAATATAATTAAAAAACACCACAAACAGCCAAATAATATAATTTAAATTTAAAAAAAACTTAATTCAAATAATTTATATGGTGAATAAAAACAAAAATAATTACTTGAATTTTCTTTAATTGGACTAAATAAGGTCTTAGGAAACAAGGTACACCCAGAACACCATTAAATGTATCAAAAAGCTTACATTGACCATCCACAATAGCAACATTTCCAGAATGTACACTTCCTAAAAATATATGATTAATAAAAGTATCCATAATTTACACTACATTGAGCATTTTATTGCTTTTGCATAGTATGAAAAATGTAAAATGTTAACAAATGGCTAAAAATGAATATACAATTAAACATTCAAATCTTTGTAAATCCTAATTACAAGTACAAATAAGTTGAGCATATTACATTTTTAACAATCTATATTTTGAATAAATAATCTGTATTTTGAATAACAATATTCAATATTTTTTTAATGAAAAAAACTACCAATTTACTAACTAATTTGCAGATAATTATACATTGTAAATTCTAATACATAACCATAATTGCCAACAAAAGCTTATAAATTACTCATATTATATTTATGACAATTAAAGGAAAATCAGTTTTAGCTACTTTAAGATAGATTTAAAAAATTAGCTTAAGTAAGTTAAGGTTCATAATCAAAAAGTGATTTAAAATATATTACCATGATAAAATCCACGATCATGTAAGAACTTCAATGCAAGTAGAATTTGACTTCCATACATTTTAATTTTAGGAAGCTCCACAACATTAAAAGATTTTGGATTCCCATATTTTTTTAGAAATTGCACACGAGGTTTAGCCTATACATAAAATACATTTATAGATTAAGAAAAATAAGCAATTTAACTGATCATCATTGAAATATATTTTCAGTCTGTAATAAAAACATTAAATTTTATCTACCATTCAGCAACTTAAATATGCCTCTAATGCTGAACGAAACACTACAAATATGTATTTCAGTAAAGGCATTATTATTGATTTAAATTCAAAGTAATAAATTTAGAGTAACAAACTGTTTTCCGCATGTATGTCAAAAATTCATGAATTAAATTATTACTTGATGGACTAAATATAATGATGCATCTGATGCACAAATCCTATTATTCATTAATCACTAAATAATTAACTATCAGTAAGTGAATAGTGTATTCCTCATGAATAAAGTTCAAATAACCTAATTAAATTAAGTTTTCCAGTAAAAATAAAGCTAAATAATTTCAAGCTAATTTATCTTTCTGAACCAATTTCTGTTTTAGTAAATTTATTCTAGTTGATAAGCACTGCTAAAATATTTATAACTGTAATTAGTAAATTTGTAAGAAACATAATTAACAATATTTAAAAACACATGAAAATTGAAAAAAAAATACTTAAAAAATAACAAATTTTTAGAGTTCAAATATAATTTGAATTAAATTTTTTAAGCAAAAGATTTATCTTCTTAAGAAATAATTTTATCTTTTTCTGTAATTTTATATATTATTTAAAACAAATATTACTAATAAGAAATAGATTAGTTGATAATATTTGATGTTTAATAATCATAGATAAAAACATAATATAATTGAAGGAATTAATAATGATCTAAAACACCTTTATTTTGATCATTTAAGATAACTTAATACATTAAGATAACTTTAGATGAGTGATAACATTTAATTAACTTTAACTCTTAAATTATTGCTTAAACAACACACTTTGATCTATCAGATATTATGATTTAAGATCGAATATTCATGGGCTGAATGACAACTATCAACAGAACAGTTTTCTTGATTTTAAAAAAGTTTATGCAGATAGCTCAAAATATCAGTCATTTTTCTGCTATCAGAACCAGATTAAGATATCCCAAATTTTTAGTGTTTGGCAAAAAAACCTAAAGAATAAAAAAAAAAATCCCTAAATATTTACGAATTCTAATCAATGACAAAAAAATCATGAAAAATTAACATTATAATCCAAATATTCCAAAATAATAGTAGAAATATTATTCATAAAAAATTATGACTGTTTTTAAACTTCTTAAAAATTTTAGCAAAATATTCAACAATGATTAGAATGTTAATGGAAAAATATCCAAATACTAAAAAGTTTTTTTTAACAGTCTTAAGCAGCTGAGCTGCATACTATGTGATTTTAAGGTTTTGATAAAATGGCTCACTACAGCCTAGTGACAGAACTCTTCAGAGTAATAAGTCTTACATTTGATGCTAACTGCTCTTGAACAATGGATGTTGATTTAAGATATCTGCATAAATGTCTGTTAATTTGATGATTGAGAATTTTATAAACTTCATTCTTTGCAAAATGTACATAGGACTTACTGTCTATGAAAAATTTCCCTGGAGGATAATAAAATGAGGGGGATATTAAAAAAGGTGCACAACAAACCTTAGCTATTAGTTTGTACACTACATAATGTCAAAAAAAATTTTACATTAACTACAAAATATTAAAAAAGAAAAACAAGCGAAATTTTATTTTTGGCAGAAAACATTTATGAAGGAAAATAAATTTTATAATATTGAAAGAGATTACAACAAAAAAGTTTAACTTGATACATTTTATTGTTTTAAATATTAAAAAGCTAACAACTAAGCAAAAGTGTAATGACAAATTTAAGTAAGGTATTTAATTAACATTCTTTTCTAGGCCCACCTTGCATAAAAAATCCCTAAGGCTTCCATTTTCTAAAAAATCATAAATGACTAGAGCTCCATTAGAGCTAACACTGCACATAGATGCAGGAAGGATATATGGATGCTGAAAAGTATAAGAATAAAAAATAAGTTTAAATGCTTGCTTGAACATGATTTAAAGCAAAGAAGAAACAGTAAAAATCAAAAAGACCTGGATAGACCCTAAAAGTTTAATAGCAGAACACAAATCCTTTTCACTGAGGTGTTGATCAGGTCCAAGACTCATCTAAAATATTTTATGATATAATGAAAAAAAAAATTAAAATATAATGAAGCTATTTAAAGATATGTGAAACAGTTTTAATACCCATGAGAGAATAAAACGTTTTTTGGTTTCATTCTTTGATTTAATATTGAAATATTGCTTTCGAATTCGCCATCCTGAAAAATTTAAATATAAAATATTAAGAGCAATTAAATAAAAAAATTAAAAATTTTCTAGAATTCAGTGTAGATATACAAAAAATTAAGAATCAAAAACTAACTTATAGAATATTATAAAAAGCATCTAGTTTATATGAACACACAATTATTGATTCACACACATAATTTCAACTATTAACATATATTTTTAATACTTAATGTTTATATAATATACAAAAAGTTTTATGTAAAAATGGATACCTAATATTGATGATTAAGTATTAATTTTACTTAATTTTTCAAAGAAAATTTCTGGAATAGCAACAAGCAGTGTAAGCTGATAGAAATACAAATTTACTACAATTATAGAAAACATTTAAGATAGATTTTGCAAGAAATTTAATAAATGTTTTTATTCCATTTTTTATATTAATTATTTTATTTTATTTTAATCTCTACCAGAATGAAAATGCTTAAAAGAGAAATATTAGTAAGTATTCAAATTATTGTTTTATTTAAAAAAAGAATTTAAGTCACTGAAGAGAAAGAAAAAGAAAAAAAATACAATGAGAGAAAAAATTCATTAAAAATACTATGTAACTTGATATAAACTTAAATAACTTCAATTAAATAAATAAAAGAAATTTTATCTACATGAATGACAATGAAGCTTTTCCTTCTTTATTAAATTAAGCAGGATTAATTGACATTATAAATTTTTAAAAGCACAAAATAAATAGCACTGTTTCTGAAGCATGTTTAAAATGACTATCTGCAAAAAAATCTAAAATTTCCAATTTCTTCTATAAAAGTTGAAATGTTGAACTTTACAGAAATTTAAATATTTTTAATACATTGTGTTAAATTAAATACTAAAATTTAAAAAATAATTAATTTTAAACACATGAAAATTATAAAGAATTAAATCATCAGAGTAGGCTAACTGGTATATCAAAACCACAACATTAAGAAGGATTGGCTTAAGCTGTTTAAAATTTGGTTAAAATAATCATAATCATAAGTAAAAGAATGCAAGATGAAAGGAAAAAGTAAATTTATTTCAAGAAATTGCATTGAAGAAATAGAGGACCTCAAATTTAATTGTCCACCTCTACTTCTTATAGATCATTGCAACATCTCAATCACCGATTGCTAAAAACTTATTTTTAATTGATAATATTACATAGTGCTTGTTTAAATGAACTTAAGAGTCCTTTAATTTTTCAGTTTATGTTTAAAATGGAGGTCAAGTAGTCCAAGAATCAAATCATAAATTTTGAAACTTCCTCCCTGTCCACAGCAGAGCATAATCTTGCAGAAAAATATATCTTAGAAGCAAGGAAGAGTAACACATGTAGCTGAAAAATGTCATAGTTCACAGAATACAATTGAATAGCTATAGTGTCAGGGAATTAGAAATTATTTGCATGTGTCAATATGTACAATTTCTGTACCAAGTATAAAAATGTCACTCCAAAACATATGCAGCATTTGGATAGTTATGACAAGATGTCTAAGCATGCAAAATGATATCATAATGTAAATTTTATCAAGTGATACAAATTTCCATCCCAGGTTTAGTAACCCTAATTAAATTCTCAATAACCTCATTGTTATGCAAATGCCTATGTTTCAAAACCACAGATAAGTTCCCCCCCCCAGTCTAAAATTACAGTATATTTCATAAATTCAAAATTAATATTAAATTTCACAGAAATTTTGCAGTTAAAATTAACATGAATAAAGATTAGCAAATTACTTTAATATAAAATACATGCATAATAATGGCAAAATCAAATAAGAGAGACATAGAATTTAGCATTTTTAAACGAATTCAACAATTTAACCACAATGATCAATTTTGCGTGCTGTGAAATTTCTGACCATAAACGCAACAAATCAGTTTCCTTCAGTTTGTTTTTCTTAAATATAATTAAATAAATTAGCTATTGACAGGTTTATTAAATTAACAAAACGAGTTATTTTGCAGACATAAAATAGAAAAAAAATTAAAAACAATCAATTAACAATTATAAGAATATTTTAAAATACTTTAAGCAACTTTACTACTTTGATTTTACGTATCGTGTTATTATTTTATAAATTTAATTTAAATATTAGTAAATTATATAATTTCTTATTTGAATATATATTAAAATTTGTTTTTTTATTAAAGCACATATTCTTCAAACTAAATAAAAAGATCTAAAAAACACTTATATTACTTTTAATCTTCACAAAAACGAAATAACAATAGGAGAGAAAAAGAAATGTCAAGAAAATAATGAACAGATTTATTTCTTTTTTGAACAACACAAAAATAAAATTTTATCTTCTAAACAAAATATCAGATTCCTAAAGTAAGTTTTTCAAAGTTTTAACAAAAAACAAGTTAAATTATTAGAAAAAGTTATTTTAACATGTTTAAATTACTTATTTTAAATGTGTTTAAAATTATTGAACACAAACTGAATTTTCTAATACATAATTAATTAAAATAAAAACATAATATTACAATATCAGCGTAATCAGAATTAATTTTTAAAATAGGTGACAGAAAAATATTAAAAATATGCAAATTAACTTTTACTGGTAAACTAAGTGCTGAAGAAATTGAATTTAAAAATTACCAAAATCAAGAAGAGGTTCCCCAACTTCCCACTGTGGTTCTGATCGGAAGATCATAGATACATGTTGTAAAGAAGTCTCTAAATTTATTTTAAAACAAAATTTTAAAACATATTTTAAAAAATTTTTTGTTAAATAACAATTGTACACATTAGATTATTCATTGAGTCAATGATTTAAAATTTAATGACATAACTACAAAAACATGAATATGAATAAATATTTCACTAAATAAAAAATGTAAACAGTTAGTTCTCAACATCATGTCAGATTACATATAAAAAAAATTTTGTAACAACATTTTACAGCAATAAATGAGCTCAATAAATTCAATAAAGAATTAAAATTGACTTATGTAAAGTTTGTACCAAAAGTAAGTTAATTATTTGTTGAATAATTCCCTCCATTAAGAAAATGTTGATAGAAAATATGTGGGAGTACAAAATCACTAAGTTTTGAAGAGATTTTATAAACTTACCCTGATAAGGTTCTGTTACTAAATAAATAAATCAAGATCCCATTACATTATCACACATGCATGGAAGATAGTAAATCATCTTTATATATTTATAAAATACAAGAAATTTCCTAATTAAATATGTGGAAAATTACAATAATATATACAATTTTTTAAACAAAATTTAAAAATTATAATCAAGACAAGATTCATTCAGAATTGTTTGCAATTTTAAATTAATTTATAACCAATTAAATCTTAAAAAAATAATAGAAATATCATAGATAGTTTTAAACAAATTATTATAAATAAGTATCAGGCAAACAAAAAAAAATATACATACAAATATTTATTTCATTTTTAAGTTTTACAATATCAAAGAAATTGAATCACAAAATGTATGTATATAATATATATGATTTTTATATATTATGTACATAATAAGTATGATTTTTGTCTTCTCATACTTAATTTAAAACAAAGTTTTACTTACCTACAAAATTAAAGGAGTAATTCATTGGGTCTAAAAATTTCTTCACATGAATAGTTGAAGACAGCAATGGATGATTCAGCAAAAAGTTTATATAAATCTGTAAACATTTTTTTAAAAAATACTAATTTACAGTTAAAACATACAAATTATGTTTCATCAGTACTTTTCCGACACAATATTAAGTTAAACAGATTAAT